>BCLH01001606.1:34966-76048 GCA_001602315.1 Zoysia pacifica | reverse complement strand
CCAATCCTTTGTTCCAACCCTATTAAATCGAATCAGAAATTTAAATCCTAATTTTGATAACATGGTCAAGGAATGCATAAGTCCAAAATGGTACGCACGGGTAACACTCCAATTCACTGTTGCTCTCAAGTGCTTCTTACACCATATTTAGGCTTTATAAATTTAAGAACTGGTGTTAATGTTTTCTCCTACAACAGTTCATTTCGTTGAGAAATATTTGACTTCCAAATCGCATTGCATTCTGATTAGTTTTTGCTGTTTTAAAAGACAGGGTATAATCAAGTGAATGCAGCTGATTCATAGTTTAAACTCCTTATAACATTTTACATTTTAGGCTTCTTAAGTTCCTCAGCTTGCCTTCATTTTTTTTAAAAAAAAATGGGAACATAAGATATAGCTGCTTAATTAGTTCCCCCATTATTTTGTAAACACTCCTGTATTATATAATGTAATATCACATTGTTCTTTTCTTTTCTCCTTTTTACAGACTGCAGTTGTTGCACTAGAAGATGGAGAGTTGCATTTGGTCGCAATGATGACTCGAAGACACTTGACAAATCATGCATGTTTCTGGGGCTATAAATTTCCATTTGGTTTGTACAATTCTTGCTTGTCCATGTTAAATCTTCGGTGCCTTGGTATAGTGTTTGACCTGGATGAGACATTGATCGTTGCCAATACATCACGGTCTTTTGAGGACAGAATTGATGCACTTCAAAGAAAGCTGAGTAATGAGACTGATCCACAGCGCAGGAATGGTATGCTATCAGAGGTCAAGAGGTACCAAGATGATAAATCCATCCTAAAGCAGTTTATAGAAGGTGATCAGGTCTGTGATGATGAAAAAAGTTATAAAGCACAACCTGAGGTTGTTCCACCATTGTCTGATAACCACCACTCCATGACACGCCCAGTTATACATTTACAAGAGAAGAACATTATCTTGACAAGAATAAATCCTCTGGTATGTTTTGCTTGAACCTAAGGGATCACTCCTTGACTGTGTATCTTGATTGGCACAATGATGCTTGGCAGCTGCATACTATGGCATACTTCCTGTTTGCATTTACACTTAATATGTTTGTTTGCTGAACAGGACAACTCAGATCGTACTTCTTGCATTTTGAATTGGCTGAGTATATTCTTTTGTTCTGTTTATATGGTGACAACCTCTGTTTCATTGGAAAATTGTCAAGCAGCTCACTTGTTCTGCTTTATGTAGATAAGGGATACCAGTGTTCTTGTAAGATTGAGGCCTGCCTGGGAAGATCTTCGCAACTACTTAATTGCAAAAGGGCGTAAGCGTTTTGAGGTCTATGTATGTACAATGGCTGAGAGAGACTATGCTCTAGAGATGTGGAGGTTGCTTGATCCTGATTCAAGATTGATTAACTCTGTTCAACTTCAGGATCGTATGGTGTGTGCAAAATCTGGTAAGCTACTCATGTTGTTTCTGGACAAACACATAAGAAGCATAATAACATTCCAAATATTTTTCAAATATAAGAAACTGACAGTTTGTCAGAGTTGCAGTTTAAGTTTTCGGTTTGTTCTATGCATATGTTTTCACTGGTTTGTTATAGTTCCATCTTATTAAAGTTAATGACAAAGTTATCATTTCAGGTTTAAAGAAGTCTTTATTAAATGTTTTCCATGACGGTTCTTGCCATCCTGGAATGGCATTAGTAATTGATGATCGTTTGAAAGTTTGGGATGAGAGAGATCAATCTAGAGTTCATGTTGTTCCTGCGTTCACTCCATATTATGCTCCTCAAGCAGAGGTGAAGTTCATGGCTTTTTTCATTACAAAAAAATATGATATGATCACTAATGGATCCACCTTATTCACTTTTGTAGGCAAACTGCTCTATCCCAGTTCTGTGTGTCGCCAGAAATGTTGCATGCAATGTGAGGGGTGGCTTCTTCAAGTAAGATTTGCTTCTTTGTAAATTTGATCGTGATATCATTATTATGCCTTTTTTCTTGCCAAATAAATCCCTTCGCTGCTATGTGTATTTGCGTTCTCTAACCTGTACAATGATAATGGCTGACTGACCAGTTACATAATTACATGATTCAATTGACAGAGACTTCGATGAAGGCCTCCTGCCACGGATTAGCAATGTTATGTATGAGGATGAGATAAATGATATCCCATCTGCTCCAGATGTTGGCAATTATTTGATAACTGAGGTAAATTTCGGATAAACTGATGCTTCCATGCCCACTTTTCAGCAAGTAAACAATCTTTTAATTCGTTTTTAGGAGGAGAACGCTGCGGTAGTGAATGAAAATAAAGATTCATTGCCTTCTGATGGTATCACCGATGCTGAGGTCGAGCGGAGAATGAAGGTCTGTGACTTTTCCTGACTCTTTATTTCTCAGCTGGACTTGACTGAATCGCAAAAACTGAACATCCAACAAAAATCCATTCCATCTGGTGTCCATTATTTCAGTTTTCAAAAAATATTACTTTGTAGCATTTGGCTAATAGAGAGTAGTGCTTGTGAAAACAACAATATAAGAGAATTTTAACTAATATTTTTAGTGAACTCTTCTCCTACAGTACTAGCGCAGCATGTAATGTATTATTGTGGTACATCACATGAAAGCATTAGTAAAGTATGCTGAAATTATGTCTTCCATGTGCCCTTTTTTTTTACATCTTCCATGTGCTTTTTGAGTGGTTTTATTTATTTCATATTCACGACGCATAATTTCAGCATTAAATAATTTAAATGCTAGGCATTTCCGAAACATTTTATATAAAATATAACCAACTCATTTTACATTTATTTAGACTGACATCTGTTTATTTTATTAATTTTTTGCCTTTCCCCCATATTGGCAATTTTCAGGAAGCATCCAGCAATGTTCAAGTGTTGAATCCAACAGGTCCAAACTTTGTGATGCCAGTAGCCCCTCCCCAAAATTTTGTTTCGTCGGCAGCATTAGGCCCACCGCATGGCATTATGCCACCTGCATTCAACCAATCAATTGTTCAGCCAGGTTTTTCAGACCCAATGCAAGGTTCTCCAGCAAGAGAAGAGGGTGAAGTTCCTGAATCTGAATTAGATCCTGACACAAGGAGAAGGCTTCTCATATTACAGCATGGTCAAGACACAAGAGATTCGACACCTCCACTTCCGGTCATTCCGCCAGTGCCAGTTTCAGTGCCTCCAGCACAACCCTATGGAAATTGGTTCCCTTTAGAGGATGGCTTGAACCCAAGCGATCTGAATAGAGGTTCAGCAGGTTTCTCTTTAGAGTCAGATACTACACCCCATGAAACAAAGCAACCACCTCATCCTTCATTCTTTCAGAACCAGAGGTTTCCCGCTCAGGTAGATTGTTTGAATGAATTTGATGTATCTATATGCTGTACAGACATGTCCTAGTGAAATTTTTTTGCTTGATGCAGCTACAGGATACTGAGGACCAACACATCCTTCAGAACCATGCAACTCCAAAGCACAGACCCTTTTCTGGTATGATTTATTGCCCCTTGTTTAGTTTTAATCTTTACATTGAGTCTCAAGGGAGGTGTTTGTAATGTAGTGCAACACCTGTACCAATGACAGTCACAGAGTCAGAAGCCTCACCACAGCTGCTTAGTGATAAACCAAATATATGTTGCTGTACCTCCAAGTTTATTGCAAATTATTTGAATATTGATCTCTATTACTTAACATGATGATGCATTGATACAACTAAAGTCAAGTGTCTACTAAGAGGTTATAAGTCTATGCACTCTCCACCTGTCTCTGGTTCCTTCTGTTGCTATGAGCACAGCTTCTGCTTCACATTGTACTTAATTATATTCTCATCCATAGTGTTGTCACCGGTGCATGATTTAACTCACTGGGCCCTTGGTGTCCTCAAATATTGTAGCAGAAACCTGATTCATGTGCTTTTATTGGTAACCAAGTTTGTTAATAGTATAAGGGTCGCTTCTTTCTATCAACTAATTAATTGAGCCTACAGCTGCAAATGGCCTACAATATCAAAATGATGTCGTGAGTTTCATGTTTTGAAATGTGTTCTATTTGACAGATCATTCTTTTAGGGTGGATAATGCTTAACATTTTATGCAATGTAGGCGAGGAGCTGGCAGCTCGTCATGTTCCCACAACTCAAAGAAACAACCAGATAGATTCAGGAAGACGCTTTGCACAATATGCTGGGACCTCTGTTGGCATATTAGAAGATATTGTACTGAAGTGTGGGTCTAAGGTAATACTGTATCTTCATTACTAATGGATCAGATCATCAGAAGACTTATTGTAGTCACACTCTGTTGATATTTCCTTTTGTGTTTAGGTGGAATACAGGTCAATATTGTGCGATACTACAGAAATACAGTTCTCTATCGAGGTAGATTAATACTTCTGTCAATGAGTAATTTCTTCACATTCAATTTTGTCGAACTATAATCCATCTCTAGAATGTTTTGTGATAATTGAAAACTGCTTTGTTGTAAGAAAGTCCTGCTCTTGAATAATTGACAATTGTGAAAGCACGTGTTGGTTTCAGGAATAGGTATCTACAACAAAATTGCTTATAATGGCGTTTCATCTCAACATAATTCTTGGATGGATTGATAACTCTGACCAAATAATTGAAATTTACTGCTGTATCTTATTTTTTCGCTAACAATTGAAAGGAAAATTTATGCTGCATGAAATGCACTATTGTCAGCCTGTTGATGCACTCACATTACTTCTCTTTGTTGTTTGTTTGTTGCACCTCATACAGGTCTGGATTGCTGGAGAAAAAATAGGTGAAGGAATTGGTAGGACAAGGAAACAAGCACTGTGTCAGGCTTCAGAGATATCGTTAAGAAATTTGGCCAGTAAGTTTGTTTCATTTTTTTTTAGCCTACCCCAACTTGCTTGGGACTAAGGGCTTTGTTGTTGTTGTTGTAAGTTTGTTTCATTTTTTGGACTGCGTTACTTACTATACATAACACGACAACCAATAGATTCCTGCTTTTTTTGTGTATATATTTATGTGTATTGTGTTGGGGTCTTGGGACCTGGGGTGGTGTTCTATGTCACTTTTTGAAGTGGATACTGTTGATGTTTCTCTTCCTGTATCACCAAACATCTGGAACATTTTACTCTTAGCATGCTTAAGCAACAACAAACTTGTGGTGCTGGATAATTCAGCTAACATGTTTGCTGACGGCTTTAAAATTTTGTTTCTTTGATGACAAATTACTCATTGACAAGTATTTTGTCATCAAAGTAATTGAACTGTCACAGCTTTTGTACTTTTTTTTGCATTGATGTAACAGCTTTATGTAGAAGCATGTTGTATTAACCTTGCCATATCTAATATGCTCGCAGATAAATATCTGTCATCTGATCCCAACAAGATGATTGATATGAGAGAAAATGACTTTGGTAGCAACCGTAATCTTTTTGGATACTCTATGAATGATTTGTTGCCAGTTTCATGTACTTCTGAGGAATCTCGTTTCATGAAACTGGAGGAGAATAATTCGAGAAATCCTGGAGGCCCTGTTGCTGCTCTCAAGGAACTTGTAAGTGGCTGCATGCTTTCAACAATTAGTAGTAGTTTGACCTTGTTCTCTTTTAACAAGCAATATGTATCCATATATCTATGAAATGCATTGCAGTGTGAAGGGGCTCACGGCACAGTGGCAAAAACCACTGCCCGGAGCGCTCCCGCTCAGGGTTTGATCCTAGGGTACCGCACCCAGCTGTAATTTACTTGTGCCTCTCTCCCTGGGCTACCGTATAGTTGAGCCTCACGTTGGGCTTTGTGCTCATGCTGGTGTGTCCCTGTCTGGCCCAGGCTTTGATAGGTCTCTTCTTAATATAATGTTTGGGGAGGGGGCATCGGATCCCTAATTGAGTTTTATAAATGCATTGCAGTGTACAGTTGAGGGCTATAACTTGGTTTTCCAAGCTCGTCAGTCTCCAGATGGTTCTGTTGGGAAAGAATCTTATGCCCAGGTAGAAGTTGGTGGGCAATTTTTTGGGCAAGGAATTGGGATGACATGGGAAGAGGCTAAGCTCCAGGTTATACTCATCCTGAATTCAATCGCTTTACTTTTCAACTTTAGTATCCTCTGTTAATAGAGTCCTGATTCGCATCAAATAAAAAAGGACATGTGTCTTGACATTCTACTTAGCATCAGGAATTGTTGTGGATGCTTTCTTTGACCAGCCATATCACGTTTACGTTGTGCCAAGAGAGACTCCACAAATTCTGGCATCAATCAAAGTGGCTAGAGTCCAGAATCGAATTCAGTTAGGAACTTGGAATTGCTTGTATAGTTAGTTAAGATCAGTAGTAGCTATTTCATTGAATATAATTGTTGAGTCAATTAGAGAGAGTCCTATCAATAGAAGATTGTATTAGGGCTGGACTATAAAATGCCAGTGAATTCAAGGAATTAAAGCAAGCAAGAACAATTACTTAGAACCTTCAAGGGTGGGCGTGTTTATCCTGTTCATTGCTTACCAGCCTTCCAATTCCAACCATAGCGCAATTGTTCTGTTTTATTTTCCTCTTATTGGTTGTTTTGAATTTTTCAACCAACATAGATAATTGGGAATAAATATGTTTTGTTCAGTCAAGCCCTTGTATAGTTATTCTGTTTTGTTTCATTGAACCCTCAGCATCCTGTTTAGTCTTGTCAAACCCTTATGGTCATCTCAAACAGCATTAATCCAACTAGTTGAAGTGGCAACAATATATTTACCCATATGACATATCTAAGAACATATTTTTGGCGTAGTAACAATATATGCTTACTTTTGAGACTTTGAACATCAAGTTATTGATTGGGTGTACTTTACAAGTTTACTTGTTAATGACCAACTTGAAAGTTTGTGTAGGCTGCTGATGAGGCTCTTGGAACTTTAAGATCTATGCTTGGGCAACTTGGTCAAAAACGGTCTGGTTCTCCAAGGTGATTATTTTTTGGCTTTTTTGATACTGCATATCTGCAGATATAAAGTACCTTGGTTTGGTATACCTACTTATTAGTATTATAGTTTCTAAAATTTGCTAACTATTCACATAAACTCAGCTTATATTGCTTCTAAGCAATGGTGGTATAATATGGAAGGAAAACCTGTATTCATGAGCTTTATGATAGTCTACTAGCATTAGTTCTAGATTATTATTGATTAGGCCTAGAGATTAAAAACATATGTTTTCTTGCGGGCCCATGTGAATAGGAATGCAAGGCATGAATTCCAATCACCATTATGATGTGTATTTTTCTTTAAGAGTTTATATTATGTATATTACTAGATTCTGGCCTCCCTCTTATATTATGTGTAGTCGGTCCTCTGCCATTGCATTATGATTTAAATGCCTATTGTGCAACAGGTCGCTGACACAGAATTTTAGTAAGCGCTTCAAGCCAGATTTTCCAAGGACTCTGCAAAGGATTCCTTATGGTACATATTCCAGAATCGAAGGTCATGTTCCTTGACGATAGTTTTACATCAATTATATGCCTGGACAGTGGACCATTAAACTGGTTGAGATATACCAGCTGTCCATTCTTTGGATAATCAATACAAAATCTTGTATTCCTGGCAATCTCCTGGACTTCCAAAGCTTTCTCTGGCTGCTGTGATGAGGGATATAGCTGGAAATAGTAAGGAGCTGTGAAGCATTCTGGTGGCCATGCCATCAAGCAGAATTCTGGTCTGTGTTTCATCCTGCTGTTAAAGTTGGCGGACATACTTGTACATGTCATTGTCGATCTGGAAAGTTTCATCTTCTATCAGGGGTTGGTACAGTTTCAATCCAGTTCCGTTTTTTATTGCAATGTGAAATCAATGCAGGGAGAAGCAGAGCTGCAGTTCGCATCCATTTTCTGCTCGCTCTGGTTCAAGTCAAAAGTTGTACCATTATAGCCGAGGGTTCTAATTGTAGCCAGCTTAATTTTAGCTTCAGGTTAGTGGCTAGTCGAGCAGTTGATAGTGTTTTCAGCATGCTGACATAATCAGCGTTGCGGCTGTAGGTGTAGCCAATCTCTTTAATAGTTTTTAAGGAAATATTAGTAGCTGATGATACTGATTTCAGTTGTGTTTTTGAAGGAAATTTTAGTAGTGTTTGAGTTTAATTGTAGCGCTTGTTCAGTAGCTGATGAGTAGCAAATTTATCTGTTGTATCTTGTAGCAACTTTGATCATTCGTCTTATTTAAATTTTTTTGATAAATATCATATATTTTGTTATAATTTGATTTATTATTAAAATTATTTGAATCAACACTTAAAATTTTACACATTTAAATAAATTTTTTGAATAAGATAAATAGTCAAAGTTAATGTTGAAAGTCAACGGCGACATCAATTTAAGAAAACGAAGGGCGTATATAGTAATGTTATCTGCAAGAGTTGAGTTCCCTCATCTGTCTAATGAAAGGAAGAGAGAAATGTTCAGTCTATATTTACACCTCATCATATTACTGGTAATTTTAATGGCCACCCAAGGCCGAAGACTCATTCCTGTTCAACCTTGCAATTAGGAAACACAAATTCAAGCATCATACCAGAATGGCAACGCCGCAAGAATACCGCCTAACACGCGCTGCATATCGCGGAGAGATAGAGCTTGCCGCTGCAGCTGGCCACAGTGACTTTGTGGACGAGCGGAACGAGCATGCCGGCCGGAGGTGTCGATGCCGCACAACGGATCAACATGAGTCACACTTCAACAATGGATGTGCTGATGTGGGTAACGTTGTCCGGGAACAGCTTCGCCAGTTCCGGTCAAAAGAACGTTGCTTGTAGCTTTGATGTTGCTGTGCACAATGTTCGGCTCGTGCTCCTCGTGAAGGTACCTCAGCTCCTTGGTTGTGCCCACGCGGATGTTCCACCACTTCCACGGTCCAACTTAGAGTCGTTTGCCCTTTCCCCTGAACTCACAGCAATGCTTTGACGGCTCTACCCCCAACTTCGACATTCCTTGTAGCTCGGCCCAAACAACTCGTTTCTGATCTAGTCCTCCTAGCGAGGACGGATGGGCCTCTTCTCAATGTGAACGGGCAGAAAAATTTTGGCGCGCACGGCCAGCACGGACGAAGTGGGCGAGATCGCGAGAGACGCACTGTCCCTTATCGCCTGTATCGAACCGGGGAGCTCTGCTTCTGCGCCTACTTCTCCTAGTACTCCACGTCTCCACCCAACACGAAGTTCCATGGAAGGTGATAAGCGCCTACGAGGCTACTCCTAGCTCCGATCACGACGGAACCGCCGCCCGGCATCATCGGCATGGCAACGTGGGATGGGAGCGCTGAGCCGGAGACACCGGCATCCCGCGGAGCTGCCGCGCCCATCTGCTGTCACGTAGCGGAGGCCGATAAAACACGGCAGGACCGGCCACCAACCGCCGCCATGTGATCTGCGGCTGGCCGTCCCGATACGTACGGCGCGCCAGGCTGTCTGCACGGCTCACCGACGTGGCCGACGACCGCGGGCTTGGCACCACCCTCGCCGTGCGGGCTGCGGTGTAGCCTGAAGGCCTGTGGCTGCACTCGTATCATCAGAGTTGTATACGGACCGGTGAATTTTGTGTAGGCGCGCCCGTACTTGAAGCTTTGGAAGCTTTCTTGATTCAGCGGACCGACGGCATATCTTTTCTGACTTTACAGATGCCGCATCTAGACCAGTGGTGACGAACGGCTTGATCCATGTGCCTTTCACACCCACTTGCTTCATTGTTCAAGCTAGCCTGTAAATCCAAAAAGGAGCGTATTGCGGCTGTAGCATGTTCGGGACCACGTGCCGACGTGCAGGGTTTGGGATGGAAACGTGAGGGTGGTCAGTTTGCGCTGGCAGTAGTATGCCCCGGCAACTGATGATGAAATGAGCTACTGGTATTAACGGAGCAATGCTCTGTTTACGAACGGAGTTTAAGAAGTTCCTGCGTACTGAAAGGTGGAAGTGCGTAGGTAGTTCGTAGATTTCGTTCGTGAGTGAAGCATTTCACGTATTAACCATAGTCGCTGACAGGTGGGGACATGATCACAGCTTGATTCGTGTTAGTAAACCACTCTTCCAACATTATGCACAGTAAAATAATTCCACGCTTCGCACGCAGGGCAGTGATTTGACACTTTATAATGAAGAACATCACTCACACTCAGACATCGATCCTGTAACCATGTGAGTTACAGTACCTACCGTCGCCGAGATATTAGCATCGTTCCAAAAATCACAGCTCACTGCTCACCGCACCGCGTCAGACGGTCAAGCGCTCGATCCACCCCTATAAAGCTCGCCGTCAGTCGAGCAAGCGCCTCGCGCAAGCTCCCAGGGCGTACCAGTACCCAGGACTAGCGTTTCCGCCCTGCCAAGCCCCAAAGCCCAAGTGACCGAACCGCGCGCGCATGGCGGCGAGCCTGATGTCCCACGTTGTCTCCGATCTCTGCATCGGCAGGCCGCGGGTGCTCACGCTGCCGTCGACCACCCCCGTCGCAGCCGCGCTCCGCGCCGGAACCGACCCGTTCGTCTTCGTGGCTGCGGCTGATGAACCGGCGTCCCGCGCGAAGAAAACGGTAGCCGCGACGTACGTGAAGGTCAGCGTCGCGGACATCCTCTGCTACGTCTGCGGCGATGCGGGCAACCTCAGGGACCCCGCGGCCGCGCTCGGCCGGCCCGTGTCCGCGGTTGGTGGCGGCCACGGAGGCGTCGTCCGCCGAGTAGACCCCCAGACGAGGTACTGCCGTACGTGCGTGCGCAGTAGCGGCGGCGCCGTAACTTTAGAATCTTGTTTTGTTCGGAACTGTCACTTTCAGTCAAGGAACGCGAGCGTGGGTACTGTCGTACTGACAAAGGCAGGGCTTAACTGTTTGATTGGTTCAACTTTGCAGCCTGCTCGACGCCATTGACGCGCTGCTGACCGACGGCTGCCAGTGCCTGCTCGTCCCACTCCACGCGCGCGCGCGCAAGAGGCAGCAGCGTCACCAGATTCACCACCACGTCCCTTCCTCCTCCGACGCGGCCGCCGAATGCTGCGTGCTAACGCGGGAGGACATCGTCCGGCACCTCTTCGACTCCATCTCCCACTTCGCCCCGGTGGCCGCGCTGACCGTCGGGTCGCTCGGCCTCGTCCGGCGCGACGCGCACGCCGTCCGCGTCTACGACGCCGGGATCGACGCGGTCCCTCTCCTGCGGAGAGCCGTCTCGGACGGCACGGCCGTGGCCATCGTGGACGACGAGGACGGTGCGCTGCTCGGTGAGATCTGCCCCGGCGCGCTCGCCGCTTGCGACGTCGAGTCGGTGTCCGCTGCCTTCGCCGCGCTCTCGATCGGGGACGTCATGACGTTCGTGGACTGCTCGCTGACGCACGCGCCGCCCGAGTCCTTGCTCCGCGCCGTCAGAGCCCAGCTCAAGGACAGAGGCCTCGACGCCGTGGCCGAGCTTATGGACGCCTGGGACGTTGCCTCCCAGCCGCTCTCCCCGTCCTCGTCCCTGTCCTCGTCGTCATCGACCTCGTCCGACGAGGACTCGCCATTAGCACGCGCGAGGCGGCCGAGGAGGCTGTCTTCGGGGAGCTTCGGCTGGCGGTCGACGGAGGACGTGGTGGCTTGCCATTCCGAGAGCTCGCTCGTGGCCGTCATGGCCCAGGCGCTCGCGCATCGAGTCGGGTACGTCTGGGTCGTTGATGAGGTCAGCGGCGCGCTCGTCGGAGTTGTGAGATTCGCCGACGTACTTGCTGTGCTCCGGGAGCATATCCGCCCCCACGTGCCCTGCAGATCAAATCAAGCTTGCAACTCCAAAGTTGCTGAGCTGTTTATTTTCCTTTGTCAGGTTCTTTAAAATCAATCAACAATTATATGCTGATTTTCGACCTCCCTCGCCCCTGCGGCCGTCGAGCCGCTGCTCCACCTCCAGGTGACTGTCCGCCGGGCCAGTTGCCTCCCAACTATGTCAAGCCCGAATACCACCAGAGACAAGGTGGAGAGAGGGCCCAATTCTGTTTCCATATGACGGAATACCCTAGGCCCAATGTACGGTGAACTTCAGGTCATTCGAGCACATCTTTTTTTTTTCCAAAGGGGAATTATATTACGAAGGTAATACAATACATCCTCGAACTGTTATGTAAAACACTCTGAAAAAACTAGAAATTATATCATGCAACCCTCAACTTCCAGAGATTCTGTGGTGTCGCCATCGCTCTCCATCACCGGATCACCGGGCCATAACACCGACGTCAAGCACATCTCACTTCTCATCTCCACGAAAAAAAAAATTTTAGACTTGCTACAAGAGCCATCGTCTAACGTCTCCTCCAGAACGAATTATAGTGGATGAATGGATATCGGCTGCCATCTCATAAAGAAAAGAGAGAGAAAGAAAATCCATCACCGTTGACCCAAAGGCCAACGGCAGGACTCCAAATCCAAGGATGTCGATCTCCTCAACAATCTAGATAAACATCGCAACAGAGATGTCTATATCATACACCTTTTCGCAAAAAAACTGTACCTTAGAGCTTCACCATCAGAGTCACCTCCGAAGATAATACTGAGGACCAAAATATTCACCACGCCGGCATACAGGAACTGCGGCCGTCGAGGAAGAGATCCACCTTCTCATGCAAATAAATCGCCACGGGAAAGAAGCACCTAAAACCTAAAACTAAGCTAAAGGATTAACCTGTACAACCTCCTCTTGCAGAACCTTCTTCCCGTGCCCTCTAGCGCCGGTGAAGACGCCGAGAGGAGGGGAAGCGAACGGATCGGAGATGGAACCGGAATCACCCTTCCTCCGCCTCTACTAGAGCTGTAGCGTGGGGAAAGAAGACATTTGGGGCCGGATTTCTAACAGGAAACTAGAGCAACAATCAGATTTCTAACAGGAAACTAGAGCAACAGTCAGCAGGAGCTCGAGGCTCTCCCTCTCCTCGCGGCACAAGAAGCACGCCGGAGTCGAGGGAGGCCATCGGTCCGTCAGCGGAGAAGCTCGACTCGCTTTTCTCATGCAACTAGAGAGGGTGAAAAGGGCTGAAAAAAATAAACTAAAAATAGTGAAGATCATATCGAATTAAAATTAAGCTCAATTTTTATTTATTTTTAAATTAAAATTTAATTAGAGCCAATTGAATTTACGAAAGAATGTGCGGGCCGAGCTTTTTTATCACTCTTATATTCATGACACCCGAGAATCCATGAATGAACGCATCAGAATCACTAACTCGCACGATCCCATCGGTCGTATAGCATTAGTAGTAATATACGATGCCAGACTCATGTTACTTGTGCAGAACCTCAGTGAAAGTTTATTACCTTTAACATCTCAAGGATAAGGCGCGATCACGCCAGATACACTACACTGATTGCTTCAATGTATCTGGGCGGGGACCCCAGTTCATACTTCATGCTCCTTGCATTTTCAAATTATTAACATCGTTAATTTTAGATATCAACCATTCGTTTTATTTAAAAAAATTTAATGAATATTATATATTTTATTATAATTTAATTTATTATCAAACTAGTTATAACTATGAATTATAATTTTACATATTTAAATTATTTTTTAAATAAAACAAATAGTAAAAGTTGATGTGTGTTGATAATTTGAAAACGGAGGGAGTATCTTCCTCAGTTAATCAAACAATTCAGACGAGCTAAAAGCAAGAATGCAGATTCCAAATTAAACAAGCAGAGGCATGACATTTGTAGCCAAAAACATTTCAGCAGCGGCAGCAGCTTGATTTGAAAGCGTTTTCCCTGGAAATGAATGGCCAAGATTGTTGAAATAGCTGCAGAAAAAAGCTGTAGATGATATCGCATTGCTCAAGCAGAGGACAAAGTTGTTTGACAATTCGACAGGCTGCTCCAAACCTAAATCCACGCCCAGCGATATTTCCATGCCGGCGTCACGGCAATTTGGCCAATGGCCACGTACGAAATCACAAAAGCCCACCCAAAGTGCAGGTCAAACTTGTTTGCCCAAAGCACAGAAAGGGCACGTACGAAATCACAAAAGTGATTTCTAATTGATCTGCGCAAAGCTCACTGAAACATCTTTTTTTTTTACTTTTGCAGTAAACTTTATGGTTATGGTAATACAACACATTTCGAATCGGATACTCAGTAGTCGACTGTCTAGACTATCATCACTGTGCCAGCATGCTAAGCGATAATCTCCTGTTGAGGATCTCAATTCCATATTCCCCTCTCCCCCTTGAAATGATACTAAGTGAACAATAGCCTAGCACAATTGCACGGAGATGAAAGCATCGACAAAACAAACCGAAAGGGCAGACGACCATGGTTTTAGAAACTAATCAAAATCGATTAAACCTGTTTTATTGAATAACTAATTTTCGATGAAAATCAAAATTAGAACTGTATCAAAATCAGCTTAGTCAACCGAGTTGGACCGATTTTGTGAAACCGAGGGACCATACGAGCAGTTACCAAACACAGTTCCGCCATCAAAAGCATCAGAAAGGCATGGCCCCATCAGTACGTGAATACGGTACATAAAGCTGGTTCATGGACCAACCGCGTCAAGTCCAGCAAAGGGGCAATTGAGCTCAGACTGCGGCGCAGGGAATCATCCGTAGACCTCGACCACCACCCCATTTCACGCTCACGAGGAGTGTCCCACCTCCAGGTGGGCACCACCCAAGGTTCGCCCCCCTTTAAAACCCCGAGGCGGCGAGGCGAAAGCGGCCAGAGGGGAATCGGCGCGAGAAGAGCAGCAGCGTGGGCCGGAGCGCGGAGCGACCGGTGGAGCGGTCGCGCGCGGCGGGAGCCATCTCCACCAGAAGCCGTGAGTCCCTTTCCCTCCACCCGCCTTCCCGAACCTTCTAGAATGTACTCGAACCTGCCGCGGGGCTTGCTTCGTTAGAGGGGCTCGGTTAATCTGGGGATGCTTCGATTGGTTTGCCTTGGGGTTCCATGGGTGGGTTGGTTCAGTGGTGGGGGCGCTCCGCTCCGTATCGACGAGGGGTTGTCGTCGGGGGCGAATGTTTGTCTGCTGTGCGTCTCTCTAAACCGTTTCTCCGATTTTCCTTAGGCCGTGCTTGATTTCAATTTGGGAGCTCGTGCGGTGTGTTCGTCCGCGTGCGGCTGTTTGGCTCGCCATTGACGAGGTTTTGGTGTGGGTTTTCAGATTAGGCAGTTGGGACGCTCTGAAACAGGAATCCTCCAGTGGTTTCCGTTCATATGAGTTCCCTAAGCAATTTTATCTGGTTAAGCAGGCCGGTTTGTGGCAATGCTGTTGCTATCTGCTTCGATTTGGCTCGCTTGATCAGTTGATCGGTTCGAATCGATGTTTTGGTGTCGTTTCGATACTGGGAGACGGTTCGGCTCCTGGGGAGAATTTTAGTTTCATATACTCATTTTTATACCCACAGCATTCCTGCGAGTAAGGGACGGGCAAACGCGTGACAGAATCTGTGATTCGCGTGCCGTTTTTCGTTGTTATGTCCATGAACAGTGCCGGCTTTGGGCCGGGGCCATAGGGGCAACGGCCATGGGCCCGGCCCAGGAAGGGCCCCAAACCATTTGCACACATGTGCAGAAGCTTATAAAATCTGGCCCACTTAAACGAGTAAACTCCTCAGCTCAGCAACTCAGCCCAAACAATACAGCCCAAGTAACGTAAATGACATGCGTTTCTGTCTGGTTTCCTTTTCCAATGGGGCCCCTTTTCCAATTGACGTTATGCTGCTCGGATCTAGTCGTGCCTCGGTTGGAGGCCCGTGTAGCATTAGATTGTTAGCCATGTTTCTCATTTCACAAATTTCTTGATTTAATCTTTTTTTTTATTTCTTCTCTTCTGTTAATTGAGTATGTAGGTCGGCTTGCATAAATCTCCTCGTTTTTCTTTGTTGGCCTGTTGTTTGTTGATTAGGATCATATTATGCAAATTACCCTCCTATTCCTATTTTTTCAAATAATAGTATTAGCTTTATTTTGTTCAAAAAAATTCATCTATTGTATTTTCATTAATATTTTTTGAGACGAATAACAAGTACTTACAGTTAGCTTTCGTAAAAAGAAAGAATAACATGGTTTACAAAGTTTTTTTTTCCTTTTCACTACATAGAAATTTATATGTGAAGTATATAAAGATGGAGACTTGAGATCTCAATGTCGAGTTCGCCCTAAGGCCCCCAAAACGATAGAGCCGGCACTTTCCATGAACCCTGGTGTGTTTGCGTGTGGGGGTTGGGTGCAATTAGGGTATCCAGGAGGTAACATCCTTTGCTCGTCGTGATCGTCATGTGTCCCATTTTGCTGTCTAGATAGAAGACAGGCGCTGTCTGTCTAGATAGAGGATGCCCCTCACGTTATTGTTGTGACCCGTCATCATCGTACTATTGTGACCCTTAATGTATTACTTTTCTAAGTTCTACAAGTGAGTCTATTCTTTGATAACCATATGTTGTTAACCTGAAGTCATACTTCCATGATATTGTTCTCGCTATCATTTGCACCTTGTAATTTGAATCTGATTTATATCTTTAATTTTGCTATTACCTGTCAGAGAAGGGTTTCCTCTAGGTATAATTTTCAGCCTCCATGTGTTGCATTCTAAATGCTGTGATTATGTCAGCTTCTTTGATGACAAAAAGTTGTTGTTCTGAAATCATGTTTACGGGAAACTTAGTTTATCCACATAAATGCTTTGATCTAGTAATTTGAGTTTATTTGATATCATTAATTTTGATACTACCTGTCAGAAAACGGTTTCCTCTATTCTTTTTTTAAGAAAATTGAGGCAGCATTTCTGACGCCATTAGCCACTTACTGGTGAGCTTGCTTGTTTGTTAAAACTGTACTCTTCTCTGTTTTGGCAATTAGATCATCTTTGCTCAAGTTTCCATTACTTTCGTGTACTGATAACCTATATGCTACATATTTTCCAGTTTATTATCTATCTCATTATGTGATAAACACTTCTTTTGTTGAGCAGCTTTAACAGTTCATAAGATCCTCACTTTTAGGAGGTTCCTCACCATGGATCTATCCCGCCCAATGACTTCATCCAGTGACGATGAAACCAGGGCACTTAATGCCCTGCTTGATGCTTTTAGCTGTTCCTTTTCTCTTGATGACATAGCTGATGCATATGTTAGAGCAAAGGGCAATGTCAATAAGGCTGCTGGTTTCTTAACTGAGCTTCAACTTTCGATGCTGCAAATCAGTGATGTTGAACGAAGCACTGATAGTAGTGTTTCCCACAGTGACAGGACAGTTGAAAAAAACCACACGGAGAACTCAAACCAACAAAGAACACTTTCCCAGACTGAGAAGCCAGTTGAAGAAAGGCATATGGAGAATTTAACTCGAACAAGAATGCCTGAAAAGTTGCAAAAGTCTAGTGCTTCATTTGGTTCTGTGACTAGCATGCTGGGAAAAGAATCTGCCAGGGCTATGTCAACGGTAAATAGAGCATCACAAAAAGAAAAACCTTTAAAACTTGCGCTGCCAGAGTACATGCAAGATGATTATAATATAAAATATGACGAATCCGATTCTGCACCAAAGAGAGAGACTTTGAATAACAGGGATGTCGACGAGTTCCTGTTTTGCATGCTTAATGAAGGATTTATGCTCAGTATGGATGTGATTCGTGAAGTTCTAGGTTAGCATGTGTCTCCTATCAAACCCTTTTGTGCACACTTCGTTTCATTGTTTAAGACATGTCTTAACTATTCTAGTTTCCTTTTGCAGCTAGCTGTGGATATGATATTAAAAAGGTAGTTCTGTTTTCTCCAGTACTATAAATGCATTGAAATGGTTTAGCATCAAGGCTTCATAGTTTAGGACATAGTTACATTACATTAATTTTGTCTAATAATTCATTTGTGCAATTGTATTCAGAGCATGGAAGAGCTGATGTCATTTTCTGGAAAAAATCTAGACAAGAAGGCAGAAAATGAATGTAATGTGATAAAAGTAAGACTCCTAACCTCTTCTGTAACTTCTGAAATGTCCTTCTGTATCACTACTATATGCTTTTCATCAGAAATCTCTTCAGAACTTTAAAGTTCTTTATATATGATGTGCCTTGACACTTTGTTTTGTATTTCCTTATGTGAACTTTGGCTGTTGAGTTCACTGCCATTTTTTAGGGTCGAACGATCACCCACATTTTGATATATTTGCAACAAAATTTCCATTCGTGTATATTCTGTAAACTGTGTTTAATTTTTAGCATATATCTTGGGCATGATTTTTAGTTTGTTATTGAATCTTATTCAGTTTTGTCAGTTATCTTAGTTTCAGGGGGTACCTCTTTGCCTACTCAACTATTGGTTAATGTAGCAATTTCTGCTGCTCTTGTTTATCTGGAACGTCCTTATGGACACATTGTTTTTTTTTTTCATTTCTCATTTTCTTTTCATTTGGCATAAATAATTTAATACTGCATTTCGTGATATACTGACATTGCAGGATGTGGCGTTTTCTTCCAAGGGAAGCTGCCTAGACTCACACTCCACCTTCAGGTTCTACTTAGCCTCTTCAATCTTGTTGTTCAGCCTTCCCCTTTCTATTATGAGGGAGACATTCATGTATTTTTTTTTTGTATGGGTAATAGTACTCACTCATCAAAAAAAGAGAAGCATGGCTCAAGATCACATATTTCTCCTGGAGAGTTGATAGAAGCAATCTTCACTGTACCTGGAAGGTTGGAGGAGGAACCAAAAGTAAGGCGATATGAATTGGGTGCAAATCGAAGCAGAGTCCCATATCAGAAACCAGTCTTGAAACCTCTTGAGGACGTTTCATCATATTCCATTGATCTTCCGGTCAAAATCGTCTTAAACAATAAAGGTATAATAGTGCTTTGTTTGTTTCCAATTAGGTCAAATATGCCTCTTTTTAGAACAAAATCTTAGTTTGTCTGTTGCTGTATTTTACATTCAACTTTTTTTTGTCTCTCCTTACTCAGTTAAGCCTGTAGCACATTTTTGTTCAGACTTAGAGCTCCATATAAAATCATTGAAGAAAGCATATTAAAACCATCCAAATTACAACAACCTTTCACTATTTGAAATATTATGCTGTTTTATTGTCAACATCAGTACCTAGTTCTCATTCATATTATGATTTCTTCATGAGTCCTATGCTCTTACTGTGCATGGCAGAAAAAGGTAAAGTCAGCTTCCATTTCTTGCCAAAAATCTTGTTTACTCGCTGTGCGATCAGTCTGTAGAGTATTAATATTGAAATGGTACATCTTGCCGTTTGATCTAGCTACTGCTAGTTGTACAGGCTTTGCAGCTAAACTAATTTGGCCAATGTTAAGGACAACTACGGGAGATATATTGTGGATATTTTTTTCTCAAGTCTGGTCAAATCAGCAAGTGATATCGTGTTATCTTGTTTTAAACTGTCTCAAAGGATATTAAGGAGATTGTGTTCACTGCTGAAAACATGAGTATTGAGTCAGAACACAGAATTCCGATGCTTGTGTAACTTGCTAATAACTTTTGTCAAAAGACTGTTAAATGAGATCAAGCCTATATTCAAACTCTCAATCATAGGGAACTGGGTATTAGATAACATCATTCTATGGGTATATAATTATTTTCTAACTTATTTAGTTCGGTCTGGATTTATATATAGAATCAGCTGTGGATGAGGATGAGTACCAGAACTACCGCAAGGCTGCAAAGCAACATTGGGATATGATGAAGCAGTACTATGAAAAGGTAACGAGCCAACATTTTAAAGATGACATTCATATTTTTTCAGAGTGCCAATGAAAATCATTATTTATTTAACCTGAAGTTGACATTCATAGTTTTTTACTTGAAGTAGATACTGTTTCCTTCATGGCTGATGCTATCGTTTTCTAAAATTGCAGGCTGTTGATGCTTTTAGGGAGGGCAACCAGAAAGAAGTCAATTATCTTATACAGGAAGTAAGTATAAAACTCCTCTCCTTTTCATTCCTTTTGGAGAGAAGAGAATTAACCAAGATTACATTGTTAATTACTTTTGGGCAACATTGACTTGCTAGCTACTGCATGTAATTATTGAAGATTTGAGGGCCTACCTTTTAGCTACACCAGGTTGTTACGGAAAAGGGAAACACAAAATATTTCAGAGCTTTTGCCTGCTTTTTTTTATTATGGTTACTAAGAGAACATATAAATTTGAAAAGTAAAATGTGAGCTAAATATATTCTTTCTCGAATATCAAGGGCAAGAACTGCTATAGGATGGCTCGACTGGCTGATGAAAAATCTGTGGGGGAGATTATCAAGTCCAAGTAAGCAAACTATTTTATTTTGTATGTCAGCTGCAGTTTTGACTTTTTTTTTTTTTTTGAAATCTTGGAATGTGAACACATGAGATCATGTTATTGTCTTACTGCAGAAAACCAGAGTCAAGGAATGAACTCTCTCTTGATCTGTGCTCACAAGACGCAGCAAGTGTGCCTAATCTTTTGAGACTTCATCTTAAACAGTTGGCAAACATTCCATGTAAGATTAGTGCATGATTCTGAGTTTATTGATTTCTGTTGTTGGGATTTGCTGATTTAATTGATGTTTCTTGTTTGCAGCCTTTGAGTACCTAATGATTATTATTGGTGTTGATGATGGCAGTTTCAAGATGGGTCAAAAAAGGAGAAAGGTGTGGTTTTTTCAGATATTTGCTAACTTATTAGATTCTGAATTTTGCGCTATATACCTATCCCTGTTTTGTAGCAGCATGCATGTTCCAGAAGTCAAACCTTGGGCTCACTATTAACATAAAATTATTATTAGGCTGGTACTAGCATTAATTGACATTATTTCAATTGGTTTTGCAATGTACTCCTTCCATTACTTTTTTGTTATGTTGTTGTTTTCTCAAATTTGAGCTAACCAGCATCAGCAATAAGGAAACAGAGGACTACTATCTTACCAACTTATTCATTTCAAAACCCTTGCGCACCTAGATAAAGACTAATTCTCTAGCCAAAGTGTAACAAGATAGGTGCTCTAAAATGCATAAAGAAATATGGTTCGCGTGTTGATGTCTGCTTATCACAAGTCATCCCAACGATTAGTGGACTTGCCTTCTCTCTGGCCTTCAATTAAATATAAATGAATATGGCTTCATGCTGGTTACTTTGTTGATTCTATTGCACACCAGCTTCCTTAGGTATGAAGTATATTGTTTTTAGTTCTTCTCAGTCGGCCAATCACATCACTTCACCGGCGGAATAAGGCAGTATAGTCTATGCTGAGCTATCTAGCATCAGATAGACGATAGTGTTGCAGTTTTGACTAGTATGTTGTAGCATACTCCTGCATCTCTGTTATATATTGCATAAACAATGTCTGCTATATGTCTTTACCATCATTTGACTGTTTCTTACTAGCAGGTAATGAAGTATCTGGAGAAGAATTCAATCCAGTGGACAGAAAATGAATTGAACTCCGGGAATATCCTCATCCGGATTAATAAGGGGCAAGATCGGCAGGTGTAGGATGATGTACAAAGATCCTGTGGCACAAACTGACTGAAGATGATCATAGTTGCTACATCACGAAGTGCCGTTTTGAATCTGCTGCAAGATGTTTCGGCAAAACAACAACAAAAAAAAAAAAAAAAGAAGCCATGTAACCTGACTTGAATAGCATTTCCTTTAACGGGAACACTGCATAAACTCAATGCTGGTGGCCACAAAGATGAACGGGATCAAAGGACGATCCGGCAAAATTTGTTGTCCTAACACTCTTTGACACCCTTAGCTTACTAGTGCATGTGCTGATGTGCATGAAAACATTTTCATGTGGAATGCTTACATCCTCTTTTTTTGCGAGAAGGAATGCTTTCAGCTGATCGCGGATACAACATATACCCACGTTCATACTAGTATGTACAAAAAGCATGTCATTTTTGTTACTGTAGGACTCAACAATTTTTTTTAAATTATAAATTATTTTCACTTCTTAATACTTCTCTATCTTTTTTCTTTTTATTTTCAGCGACGGAGGGAGTAGTATTTACATGCGGAGCACGGCATCTCGTCTTGCTTCAGAACATCTCGTCTTGCTTCAGAACAAGAGGAAGCACAGGACGACGAATACGAATAGGAAGAACCATATCTGATCCAGAGACCTCTCCAGTTCCATATGCCGCCGCCTCTGATTCGGAGTTAGATGGTACGGGCTCGGGAAGTACATGCTCGGGCTACGGAGTACCCATGGCATCACCGCCATCGCCATCCCTCCGAGCAACCCTCCAGTCGTTGAGTGCAGCATGCTGCGGTTCCCGAACGGCGGAGGGAAGAGGACGTCGAACTCCGCGGCGTCGGCGTTGTGGCGCGCCTGCCGCGGTCCCCATATTGGCCGGTCGGCTTGCACATTCCGGTGGTGGTGGTGTTCGCTCTGTCGCACGGCCGGCCGGCGCGGGATGCTGGCCGGACGGCGCGGGCAGCTTATTGGGCCTGGAGGAGAGCTGCTGCCGCGGCCGTAGAGCGGCACAAGCGCGTTCGGCGCCGCCGCCGCCTTGCACACAGGGCAACACTGTCGCCCCGCCGAGCTCCTGGACCCCGCGTCGGCGTCGGCTTCCGGGCTCAACCACTCGTAGATACAGGGCCAGCAGTAGAGGTGGCCGCAGAGCGTGACCACCGGGTCCGCGGCGTAGTCGAGGCAGATGTTGCAGTCGAAGCAAACGGATTCGGTACTTCGTCTCCTCAGTTACTCGCTATTGTCGGATCGATGAAAATGACATAAATTTTCTATTTTTTTTAAAAAAAAGTAAATCTCACTTATAAACTCACTTGTAAACCCGCTTATACTTTTACCGGCTGGGTCCGTCACGTCCCCGCTGAAGAGCCTCTTTGCCGGTTCGCTGCCGGTCGCAGGCAGCTCATGGACCCCGGCCGTGCCGCGCGTGCGCGTCTGATCCATGTGCTTCATGCACGCTCAACAAGCAGTCAAGCACTGCGCTTTGTCAATTGTAAGTGGTTCGCCGCACAGCAAAACAAACCAAACCAGAGGGGCAGGTCATCCACCAGTGAAAAGCAGAGGAATATCAACTGGTCCAACACCACGAGTCGATAAAGGAGAAGAATAAAGCAGAGCAGGCCGCGTAACTGCACATCGGTGGCCTTACCGTACACTCGTACTCATACAGGGTCATGTGCAGCGTTGTCTGTTCTCGTGTGTGCTGTAACACTACGATGTGGGGTTGCCACCGAAAGGACGACGAAAAAGCATGAACCTACAAGAGTAGCGACGGAGCTGATGGGTCCAGAAACTTTCAGGCTCATGTCGTTCAGTCGTCTGTATCCATCCAAGGGTCCCCTAATCAAGTCAAAAAATTTAATGCACTAATCTAGAAGGGCGACTACGGTTCCAGGCCGAATAGCCGATGATGATCTGACAGAGAATACGTGTTTTCCGTGATGTCCTGTTGTCAAATGAGAATTTTACTACGTCTTGTTTCTGATTGATGTATACCATTCCTAATCCTTGTCAAAAAGCATGGCTGCTAGTAGTACGATTCAATATGTACTAGTAGCTCGTAGCGTATGTATTTAAAAGAAACTATACTAGACTAATAAGGTGAAAACTCTTCCTGACATGCGGGCCATGCCAGTGGGGTGCTCGCATTTCAGTGAGAGAACGTCGCTGACATTGAAGTCAGACGATCCCAGCGCGGGTATGCTAAACTTGATTTGGACAATGCTGCATGATTGATATCACTTGGACAATGACAGGATTAGCTTCCGTTCCTGTCAAGGAAAGAAACGGAAAAAGACCAGTGGTATGAAGATGACCACACAGAACGAACTACCGGAAGGAGAAGAAAACTCTTACACCTGTACACTAATCTTCAGCTTGGTCTTATGTCAATTCATTATATATGGCGGATTCTATGGTAGATCTAAATAAACATGGATCATTTATTTGCACATATCTTAATAATTAAATAGTTCACTCTATCATAATTATTAATTATTATAATATTTAATTTGAAAAGAAATTAATAAGTTATGAAAAATGATGCAATGAGTTATAGAAAGTGATACATGCAACAATTTTAAAAACTAAATTTCGTATTTTTTTTCTTTATTTTATCTTTCAAAATTCAATTGCTCAGATTGAATTAATAATTAATGACTCACCTCCTAAAAGAGAAAAGAACATGAGCATGTCCCTTATATGAGCAGGCTAATATATGAAAAACAAAAACTAGGGCACTGATAGGAACCAAAATAATGGTGAGATAACGGTGTGGAACGCTGGATATTCAAGGGGGCTCGTTTTTAATCATATCTACTCATCCGAGTGGATAGTGTCAAGAACTGCAAAGATAATATAGTAACTCCAGTCTGAGATACGATTGGGAAACAACGAATGATTTGCAACAGCTCTGAAGAAACTTTCTTAAGCCGTACAGTGGTACATGCTCAAACCGATATGAAAACGAGAAGTACGAGCTCAACAAACAGCACAGAGATCATTGGCTGACCTGAAGCAACGGCAGGCAGGTATGCCGCCCGCCTCTTTTGCTCTCCAGGTAGCTGAGGCGCATGAACAGTGGCGCGCGAGACCGGCAGCGAAAGGTACAGGCACGAGGTGCAAAAGCTCTGTGATCGCGAGGCCGAGAGGCGAGACGAGGAGGGCGGCGATCGCTGGGTGCGCGTCGACGTCGGTCAGCCGCGGGCACAGTGCGGCGGATAAAGGGCAGCGAGGGAAGCGAGTGAAAAGAGAGTAAAAGGAAGGGTTGGAAACGGAACGGCGGTGCAGCTGCGCAGGGACTTGTGAGCGACGGCATGGACATCTTTCGCTTTGCGCTTATCCAAAGCCTCGCGACGGGTATTTTTAACCGTGACTTCCTCCCGCGGCACGGCGGAGATGGGGAGATTTTCCAAACTTTTCCTTCTCGGCCAGGCGCAGCCGGACGGACCACCATTTCGAGGTCGGCGTGCTGTGGTGGCGGGCCTTGTCACTCGTTTTGGCGATCGCGTTTCCTTCGTGTATGCTGCCGAGAGGGATTTCGTCCCAGAAACAGGGTGAAGACGGAGAACATGCTTTCGCGTACAGGATTATTCTCTTTGGCGTGAGAGCGTGGACATCTCGTGATGTACGTCATCTTGTCGATGGCTGCGAGCCTGCGATCCGGCGGCCGCGTAGCGTGCGCCGCCGCACCTTTCAGTTGCACTTGGTCCGTTATGCTTACTCTGGTCTATGGAGTCTGGACTATGGACTTCCGTCTGGTTGCATTGAGCTCATGGGCCCACTATATCAGAATACAGAAAGTGGGGGGCAGGCGCAAGCGCAACTCTCATTGCCGCTGTTCAAAACCGAGCGCCTAGGGAAAATTGATCGACTTATTCAGACGGTGTGCCAGTCAGAAAACATACGGGGCTGAAGGATAATCGAATATGACTAACCCGATCTAGTACACATGGTGGAACACAAACCAATGAATGAAACATGGATACTCTTCCTTTAAAAAAACATGGATACTCAAGCTATTGGACTAGAGGCAACATCTGTAGACTGCACTGCCTGTAATCCACAAGACTTCTCATCCATGAACCGCACTTATTGGATGTTATCATTTTATTGTCTACATACAGCTACTTAATGGAGGGGATCAAATAATGTCAAAGGTATACCCATCCATCTACATACAGAAGTTGTTCAAGGGTGATTGGCTCAGTTCGAGATTTCACCTCTTTTCGATATACTTCTCAATGCAGGCGACCAAGGTGTTCTCCGGTACAGCTCCAATCACCGCATCCTTCTTCTCGCCTCCCTTGAATATCATCATAGTGGGGATGCTCCGGATGCCAAGCTGGGTTGCAATATCTGGATTTTCATCCGTGTTGAGCTTGTAGCATTTCAGCTTGCCTTCGTACTCCTTTGAAAGTTTGAGAACAATGGGGTCTACCATTTTGCAGGGTCCACACCATGGAGCCCAGAACTGAACAAGGACAGGGAGCTCACTCTCCACAACAAGTGACTGCCATGTAGACTTGTTCACATCAGGAACTGAAAATTTGAAAAAGTACAAGGTTCAGAGAATATAAGGTCACATACAGTCACTTTTTTAGGACAAACAAAAGCTATTCTATGGCGCCAGAAAGGCCAATGAGCCTCAATCAAAGTTCGACAAATACTTTTTTTATAGACATTCAATAATTGCAGACTAAAGTAGTCTCCTAGATACAGCATGGCATTATAGAATCCAGATCTAGTGAGTGCGAACTCATGAACAGACTGAGAATTCAAAGGCTCCGATACAATTTGTACTAATAAATCCACAACCAGAGATATTGACATTAACCGGCAATTACACAAAAAAAACTAATGAAGTATCAAATCTGGTATCGAAAAAAAGAAGAGGTACCGGATATCATAATAGCTTCTAAGGTCTAACCTTCCATATGACAGAAAGGGATAGGATACTACCCTTTGAAGCCCAGCTGAACAACATAATTTCATACATGAAAATTGCATTATTGATGCAAAAACAGCCTTATTAAGCATAATATTATTTTTCATCAGTATTGGCTAATTAAATATGTGTTCTAACAGTACCCATCACCCTAATTTCGAAGTAGGATCGCTACATCTCACATTAGTAACATTACTCCAGTATGACAGTTGTTTCAATAAATGTAGCTAGTGTCTAAGGTGTAAACAGAATTCATAAATAAAATTGTATGACGTGTGGTCCATATTAGTCAACAATCAGAATGTATCTCTTAACTTTATCACCATCGGTCAGTGTTTCAGCTGCCAAAAATTGCTACGTCCAATTTTTAGACTTCCATACAGGCAACAACAAAGCGATAAGTGTATTATACAAAGCAAAACACTACTAGATTTAAACTAGGTTTCATGCCTTTGTGTACATGAAGATGAACCCAAGGTGGAAAAGGCATAGCCAAGGTGGTGAACAAAAGATTCATAATAAGCTACACATGTTATGATCAATACATGAAGATAGCTGTATAGATCCTTTGGTGCAAATATTGTTCTGCCTTGTACAATCCACGGAGCGTAGGCAGTGTAGCTATACATACACATGCATGAAAAATAGGCATGCACAAATACGACATCACACCCTCACTCGTGTGTGGACCCTTCCTTCACCTTGGCATCCTTAGAACTGCTCCATTCCGGTGCAAAAATCAGCCCACACTTCGTAAAGAAAATAAACTCGAGAGTACCATGGGTCCACCTAAAAAGTGGCGGACCCAGCAGGGTGGCCGGGTGTGCTAGTGCACACATAGGGGCTGTTTGCTTGCCCGCACCAAGGCAAGCCAGGCTCAGCGGGTGCAACTAACCATTGATTGGTTGCCTGCATGGGCATCACAGCCTAGTCCAGCTCGTGCAAAATAGCTCCCCCAGCCAGGCTCGCTGGAAACGCTGGCGAGCTTCGTTTCTAGCGGGCCTGGCTCGCTAGATGCAAGATTAAGAAATAATTAATCATTAATTAGCATATTTTAATAGTATTAAATATTTTTAATATAGAGTAAGCTTTAATTTAATACATTAAGTATTATTCTTTATATTTAAGCTTAAATAATTGTTATTTAATAATTATTTTTTATTTTAATATAATATATAGTATACTCATATGAACAAACAAACATCATCTCTTCTAAGGCTGTCTCAATACGTACAACCAACCAAACTGACTACCCTGTATATTGTCAGCCTGGCTGCAATGAGCCCGTCCTACCAAATATGAGCTAGGCTCACTTGTTCAGGCAACCAAACGGACCCATAAATTTTGCAAGAATCAAAGAGGATTGTCCATTCATATGGTATAAATCTTGTACTGTATGATTTAGTAGTCTACAGTACAAATGCACACCCTGAAAAAATTCTCTAGGCCCGGTACCTAAACAGTCCTAACCACACGGCAGATACTGTCCCAATAGCCTAGAGAAATTAAGGCGCACCAAACGGCAGCTCCTGCACGCTGATCAGAAACTCGGCACCATTTCATCTCAGATCGAAACGCGAATCTAATTGCCTAAACCCGAGCGGGAGAGAGTGACCACCGCAGGCACAAAAATACCTTGGATGGCCGTGTCCTGGCCGCTCTGGGCCTGGCACACGACGACAGCGCCGCGGGAGCGGGGGCGGGTGCTGGCGCGAAGCGCGCGGCACGGCGGGAGGCCGCGGAGGACGACGCTAGGCGGGGCAAAGATGCACGCATAGGATGCCACCGGAGGCATCGAGACGGGCTTGGCGACGGAGAGGTGGGAGGCCATCGCGGTGGGGGGTGGGGACGGAGTGGGCGGAGGAGGCGAGGGGAATCGGTGAGGTGAACGGAGCGGAAGAAGGTGTGGGATTAGTGGGAGGACAAATAAGTACAGATCGGAGGGGACGTGTGGCAAGCCGTGTGTGGACGCGTGAGAGTGAGTCGTCGATCCCCATCGGTGCATGGGACTGGGCCGGTGCTGGGCCGAATTGTGGTGACAGTTACAGAAGTTCACGAAGGAGCCGAGTGAGCCCAACTACTGAAGCCCAGGTCCGTGTGCCTCAACCATTCCGCGCGCGCGCCAGGCGCCCTCTCTCTCAACCGCACTGGCGGCCTGCTTGAACTCCGGGCGCGCGAAACTGGCGGTGGCGGGAGAAGCTAACAGCCATCCACGCCATGCCTCCTCCATCTCCATGCGAGGCAGGTAGCCAGCAGAGCGCGTATAAAGGATAGCCCCAGATCGGGATCTTGCCGTCTGCGTCTCCACAAGGCTTCGCCCCCCACGAGAAGAGCGAGCGAGCGAGCCTGCGAGCGAGGAGGAAGAGATGGTACACGGGACGCTGGAGGTGCTGCTCGTCGGGGCCAAGGGCCTCGAGAACACCGATTATCTCTGTAAGCGCATCAGCTTAACCTTCGACACGTTCGGACGTTCCTCCCAATTTTGCTGGATCAATTGTGCATCGAACATTCATAAATTTGATTTTGCACAAGTGCTCAAATTGATCGAGCCACAGTGCTAGTTTGTATTTCTATTTTTTTTTTCCAATAGTGGTGCGATTCCTTGTTACGAGTTTTTACTTGTCACAATTGAGATCGCAGGTAACATGGATCCGTATGCAATTCTCAAGTGCCGATCACAGGAGCAGAGAAGCAGTATTGCAGCAGGTACGGTGGATATCCTCATCTGCTGTATCTTTCTCATAATTGTTACTACTTTCTTTGTCTCCATTAGAAATATAGGTTGATCTCTGACCACTGGCGGCCTAATGAATTTCAATAGAGAGATTTTCTGATATATTTTTCTTTGTGTACAAACTTTATGATATGAACTCAGATGATGATTCTCTTGAGTGAATTTTGTCATGTACAATACTAGAAAGTTAACTCCGCCTATAAAAGGAGGAGGGTTGTGTTAGACTTTGCGAGCCAGCAACTATTGCCTAATTGGCACAATAATATGTACTCTTGTCCTGCATACTCATACCTATTCTGATATTTATATCCTTCTCTAACGAATAAACAATGTTTATTTTGAGTACATAAGTAAATTTTCCTGTGGTACTATCTGATATAATCATTTATCTACCTTTAACTTTATTAACACCTTTTGTTAATAATTTTATGGCATGGTCATTCATGCAGGAAAGGGAAGTAACCCTGAATGGAATGAGAACTTTGTCTTCACCGTGTCAGACCGAACTGCAGACTTGGTGATCAAGCTTATGGACAGTGATACAGGAACAGCAGATGACTTTGTTGGTGAAGCAACGTAAGCGCATATCTATATTCATGTCTGAAATCAATTTCTTTAAGCCGCCAACCTGTAATCTCATACCAAATTGTTTGTTACCATAAATACAAAAAGAATCATAACCTTTGCCTTGTATCTATCTTGACGCAGCTACATTCATTTCTGCAATAGTATTTTCACATAACTTCATAAATTGAACTATTGAAGTTATGTAATGTGTTTTAAAGTTTAAAAAAAGTTGGCTGAATTGTTTTTTGTAGGATTCCACTGGAAGCAGTATATATAGAAAGGAGCGTTCCACCAACGCTCTATAATGTTGTGAAAGGTGAAAAATACTGTGGGGAAATCAAAATTGGTCTCACATTCACTCCTGAGGTAGTTTCTAAAATCTAGTTTATATTTCATCCAACAATATGTATAGAGATCGTGATGTATGGGGCAGTTGGCGACTTAAAACATAATCTGTTACTACCTAAATACGTTGGCCGCTGGTAGACCGTGGTTAAAACATCATAGTATCATTTACAGTATGTTCATTATATCTTAACTATATCGTCCAATTTGTAGCAATTGCTGACAACTAATATAAACTGTTTTCCAGTCAACTAATGGTTATCCATTTTTGTAGGATGTTCACCAGCGAGGTCTGCCTGAAGACTTCGGTGGATGGAAGCAGTCTCATTGAGAAGAGAAAGATGCTTCGAGGCTTCACCTAATATGCTGATGATATAATAAGTTTGTGTGTGAAGCCTTCGACCCTTCAATACCGCTCATTCAAGTACAACGTGAAATTCACTTGATATATTGTTTTCATTAGTTGTTTCAGAAGTAGTCCTATTGGTGAGTTTCAACAAAAAACAGCCGCATTAGTTTTAATTTTGATAAATTTGTTCACTACTGGAAATTATATTCAAGTATTTCTTCTCTCAGTTCAGTCTATAGAAAATGTAGGAGTTACTTTTGCAAGAAAAGAAGAAGTCCCTCTTTGTAGCAGCCTCTCCTTTGTGTTTGTGATTTTCAAACATGGATCATGACCATGATCCCCTTATACTGTATGAAAAAGCGGTACCAGGACTCCTGACATTTATATGATAGGTTAGTTCCATCATTCAAGTAAAATCTGTTAGGTCAAGAAAAGTAGAAACTTCCTGAAGAAAAAACTAGATACCGTATTATCTTCTTTGTAAGGGGATCGAAGCTACATGATGCTAACTGTATATCTTGTATGTTTACATTATATACCAGAATTAGAACAGGCTAAAATCCCTTGGACAGAGGTTCTGTTCTTTAAAAAAACACCAGAAACCCACAATGAAGGGTCTTCTCCCTCCACACAACTAGAGGATGACGAAAAACAGATCCACACATTTTTTAAAAGCTTAAAGCTCCCTATAAGTCTATGACTGAAACATAGGAGTACATCATATGCCGTAAAGTACACTCTTGTGTTGCGGAGAGCTACCATACTGTGCTGCACTGGCCAACACAGGAGAAGAAAAGGTTAAAAAAAAGTGATCGTGTTTGCAAACCGTTGAACCATAACTAAGCGGCTACGTCAGTCAGGGTCAGGGCATCAGGCAAGCTAATTGTGCAGTGGATTGGAGCCTTGTGGAACCATCCTCTTGGACTCACCGTGCACTGGCAATGCGCCCACGTCGCTGGCACCAGGTGGCGGCGTGCGCACGGTCCGCATCATAGCGCCGCCTTGCCTCTGAGCCGAGATCGACTTCAGAGCCCTGCAGCCGTCGGTGAAGGTGGGCAGCTCCATCGCCAGCAGCAGCAGCAATAGCAACAAGAGCGTGCCCGGAGATGGAGCTTGTCTCATGGCTCAGGGCTAGCTGAAGCAGCGGAACTGGTTGATACGAGGTGAGGCCTTGTTTGTGAAGGTTAGGGGTTGGGGATCAGCAGATGGGCGCCAGGAAGCAGAATGATCTGCTCCGTCTGCATGTCTCAGAGGGATTGGAAGAAGGCAGCAGACGATTTTATTTTCCTTGGTTCGTGTGGCCATTTATGCCCATTGAATATGGTGGTGGAGTGTTAATTGCTCATTCCGTGCGAGCCATAGACACGGGTTAAGCAGAGGACATGCATCTTCATCAGCCTTCCCAGCTGAAATGCTCTGTTTTGGTGTCCTTGGGATAAAGAAATCGCATGTCTCCAATGTTTTGTCGGCTTTCATGTTAAGAGAGCAGCGGTGGTTTATGAAGCCCAGTGGCTTAACTGTTTGCTCTAATTGCCCCATAATGACGACGTCGCCTCGGGTTCAAGCAGGAGTGATTCCTGCACCGGTTGCTGCTGGCTGCTGCTGTTGCTCTCCAATTTATGTGGCTGCCGGTTGATGCCATTAACAGTCGTGTAGTGTAACTGGAAGGGACACGCTTTTTTGATGGATGGATAGTGATCACAGAGCACACCTGCTACGGTTCTGTTGAGAATCGTTCTGTTTCTGTTTTTGTTCTCGCAAAGAACTGGTGATCAGTGTAACTGCGGTGGAGAAGAAGGCGAAGAGCATAGGAGGAGAGAAGGGCGACTGATGGGCACTTCAAGGCTTCCAGCTGCGACGCATCAAGCGGAGAAACGCTGAAACAGTCCTCGTCACAAGCCTACGCGCCCGCGGGCTTCCGGCGTCGGGACGGGAGACCAGCTGCCCGTGCGGCGCAGAGTCCGTGGGGACGTCGTCGGGCGGCGGCGCATTCCGTGCACAGTATGTCTGGTGGAGGCCAGTCATTGATATTGAGGTGGAGGTGAAGTCGATGGGCACCGCCGTCTTGCTGAAGGAAACGCGAGCGCAGGCTCACCGCTTTCTTCCAGTTCCACGGCTGCTGCTTCCAGTGGCGGGCCAAGATTACTTTAGACCTGATGCTAAATACTTGACAGGTGCAAAAATAAGTAAAATTAGATAAATTTTTAATATTTTTTATTGACACAAGATGATTTTTAATAAGCAAAATGACACATAAAATTGTAACACCGACAGCACCGGTCCTGAATCCGCTGCTGGCTGATTCTCTTCTTCACCTGCTTGTCCATGGAAAGCGTTGACTCGTTGACCACGCAGGAGCGAAGGTACAGGCACCAGTGCCATGTACGTGCGCATTTGGCGACGGACGGTGCGCGGGGACGCCAGATGCGCCACTTCGTCGGGAAGCGAATTGTGAGAGACCGGGTCTCTCCTTAATCTCAGAGACTTTTATGATTTGTGAGACATCTATTAATGTTAATTTTAAAGCAAAGTATCGTTAAATTTTTACTAATCTATGTTTAACGACGCTGTTTCTTTGTTAGCGTCGCATGCTACTCGCTCGTCAGTGGCAGAAAATCACGAACAATTGCATGAGACCCTTCTGCATATGGTTCTGAAACTTTACAGAAGTGTTTAAAATATTTTTACCAGTAAGATCGAGCACTTGTTTGCTATAGAAAAAAGATAAAGCTACACATAAATATTTTCAGAGTATTTGATGTTCAACGAACGATTAATATTTAACATAAAACATAATAAAATGTCTAATAGTACAGTTTGTAATGACTAAAACAAAAAGAAGAGTACATGGAACGATGGTAGATATATATCTTGGAGGCAAACAGATGATATGCTTGCATAGCATATTTGCATAGTCTAAAAAAATTTGTTCATAGATTTTATGCTGTTGATTCGTAAAAAAATAAAATCTCATGCAGCTGTGCACGATTTTATGCAGTTGTTTGTCATCTTCGGCCACTGACAGAAAACTCTAACGGAGAAACAATGTCATTATAAAAGAATTAGTAGAGACTTAACGAATCCTTTGCTTTGAGATTAATATTGACAGGTGTGTAAGGAAGGAGCGTGGTCTCTCGGATCAAGACGGTCTCTCACAATTCGCTTCCACTTCGTCGGCCACCAGGTCAGCGCCCTGGAAATTTTATAGAAACACCCCTAACTTGGGTCGTGAATCGTGCATAAAGGTCCACTAATACATAAAACACCCTAATCTGGGTCGAATTCTTAAATAACCCCATTCAGAGCCCTTGGCTTCTCGTTAATCGCTATCCCCTCCTCCCGACGAACCGCCGGCGGCTTGCCGCACCCCGCAATCAGGGCTGAGCTCCTCTTACTCCCGGTAGAGTGCCGCTACTTGAGCTCCGCTTGAACTCGCTCGAGGTAAATGCCGTCCATCCCCTTTTCTCTGTCTATTAATCTTCAGTAATTGTTCGATAGGGCGATTGAATCCCCTGGAGCCGATTCCATCCTTTGCGTCATGCAGTATTCATCAGTTGATCGTTTCAATTTGCCGATTCTGCAAGCCACACCGCCGCTGGTACTCTGGTAGGAACTCATAAATACGAAAATTATGCTGAGCGGCCACGCGGTGACACTACGCGAGAGAAGCGGCTCCGGTGCTCGCTTGATCGAGGATGACGTAGCGGCCGAAGCAGGAGACGAGGAGGCGGAGGCCTCCGCGAGGGTGCTTTACCAGGCCTCGTTCCTGGAGCTGATGCCGAACTACCTGCGGTACGACACCATCATCTGGGCGCTGATATCTCTGCTGCTTGTTCTCGCGTGGGGGGTCGGTCTGCTCTTGCTTATCTATTTGCCGTACAAGAGATATGTGCTCAGGAGGGACATCATGTCCCGGCAGCTCTACGTTACTGAGAATATGATTGTTTACAAGGTATGCATGGTGTTACAGCTTTGTTCAGTTTAGTTTTGGTGGAGCTGCCGAGTTAATGCTGAGTGCATCTCGATTTTTGCAGGCGACTAGACCCTCTTACATACCGTTCATGGGGATTGTTGAGAAAGAAATCAAAGTTCCACTTCATTTGGTTATTGATGTTATTGTAGAGCAAGGTAGATGCTCAGATTCTTGCCTATTTTGACTTCTTGCTTAGCAAGGTGATAGTAGTAATACTCAGTATTTTCACAAAGCACAAATTATAGTGCTGTTAAGTATTCATATATAGCGAGTATCCAATTAATGATGGATATGAAATCTGATGAACATCTATTTTCTAAGTTACCTTATAATATCTTACTGTATTCAGTTGCATAAATCTATAAATGTTGCTAAAGTTATTAAAATCCACTGTGAAGCTCATTTTAATGAGTTTTTCATTTATGTAAAATTTAAGAGAATACATGTCTTCTTTATAGTTCACAAATTCTTATTCGTGACCTTGAGCATGAATTGTGATGTGACTTTTAAAGCACTGTATGTTTATGTGTTTTTGAAATATTTTAACTATGCAGGATGTCTGCAATCTTCACATCGCTTATACACATTTAGAATAGAAAGCATAGCCCATGGAAAACCTGCTCCAATTGATGAGCTGCAATTTCATGGTGTCGACAATCCAGAACTTCTACAAAAGGTAACTGTTTGTAATTATGAAAAGTAGAACTTATAAAGCTGTATTTTGAAACTGCTACTCTGCTACACCATCTTATATCTGATTCCATAGTACCCTTTTTATGGTTCAAAAGAATCTTTAAACTGGAGTTTAGGCTTTCATAAAATCATCACATGGCTTATGTTCCTAGCTAATTGGATTGTATGGTGATTTCTGTTTCATTATTTTGTGAAGGTTATAATCAAAGAAGCTTCCAGGAGAATCCACGAAGTCCAAAGTTGGAAAGCAATAATGTACTCTGGTGTAGGCCCTTCTGAGGTTCCACCAATCAGTGGATTTCGCTCACCTAGCACAAAGGTTGTGCTCTGGCCCCCAGATCATATGGCTGTGCTGAAATTTCATATCTTCTGCTGGATGTTCTTGATTTAAGAGATGGATTCTCATGCTCAGGTCAAAGCGTCCTCAACCCAAGCTGTCCTTGATTCTAAGGGCATAATTTCTGAAAATGTATTGCTCAATAAGCTGGCAGAAGTTACCCAGTCTGTGAAAGTAGGGAACTTTACTCTGTTGCTTATGTTTTGGTCCAGTTGAACTGTTGGTGATTTCTCAGCGTCATCTGTTGTCCTGACATTTTTTGCAGAATCTTGAGTCTGTCCTCGTAGAAGCACATACAAGAGGATGATTAACTCTCAGAAAGGGAAAGAACAGTAGCCGTATGTGGAGCATATGAACTCCATATTGTTCTTCAAACACTGAAATTATGAAGCATATGTTGGCTCTGAGATGGAACCTCTCGTTCTCTTGCTGGCAGTTACTTGTTGTACATAGGTATTGCTGATTCTTCGCGAGTTTTGCAGTTCATCATGTACAGAGATATACAAATCAACAGTGTTTGATTCCAAAGCTGATCTACGTACATGTAAGTTTGTTATGCTCTAAACTCTAAAATGGTATTCGCTGACAATACACCTACGTGCATGTAAGCTTATTTACTGCCCAAACTGTTCTTGATGTTAATTGCTTTTTCAGGTTTCCTTTTGGTCACTGGTACTGGAGCTAAAAATTGTTGATCATAAATTGCTCGAGATTTGTGTAAGCTGCACTTATTATGCGTCTTGAGCTCTGTGCTGAAGTGATAAATGAAACTATCATTTGCATCTCCTGATTTGTGTCCATAAGAGGTAACGTCTTGTATATATTCGTTGTGCACAATTCATATGAACGTGCATAATTTTATGGCTTGTCCTGCTGCAGTGCTATTTTGTTCTAACATGATTATTACTATATCTTTGCTTCTGGTGCCATCACTGCAAAATTTACATAATGTCAACCATGTATCATACGCTGTCATTCTTCCCTGTAGTAATTACTACTACCTCCATCCTAGTAGAAGTTTATTTTTAGCTTTTGTTGATTAGCATTTTGACCAATAATTATTATAGATTCGGTTCAATATAAAAACCTAGTATTTGTACTTTTAAATTAACTGAAAGAAATACTTTCATAATATATATAATTTATATTATTAAAATTAATTAAATATATCCAAATCATTGGTCAAAGTTGTAGTCAACAAAAGTTAAAAATAAACTTCTATTGGGACGGAGAGAGTAATAAAATTAGTGTGTAAATGATGATCACAACATTTCCAACTGCGACTACCAAGCTACTCAAGATCTGAAAATGTTTACATGTGAGAAAATGGATACCAAATCATTTATTTGGATCTTAATATATTGGTGTTTGATTTTTTATTTGAGCATAATTATATCCTATAGGATTCAGGCAGTGTCTTCTGACATTGAACTGGTGAAAAATACCCAAAATGTTCATTACACTGGACTGTGCTAAAAAAGTGTAGACAGCCACAAATCTTCACAGCAACACCTGGAACTCTGTGTGTTCTTCGCTTCCACATTTTCATCTACTTCTAGCATTTCCTTGGGTTCTCGAACATCTTGATGGCTGACTATATTTTCATATCTAATGCATCTTGTGTTTCATTTAGTTTCTCCTCAGCATATTCAGGTTTACTTGTATTCGTCTCATCTATATCTCTGGGTCAACTGCATGTTCAGTTTTATTATTGTTCCTTTGAGCCACGTTTGGTGTTTCTTCTAGCCTCTCTACTACATTTGTATGGTTGCTCGTATCCGGCTCATCCAAATCCAGTAATTCCTTTGCCTTCTCTACATCTTTGTTTCTGTTTGCCACATCTTCGTCTAGTGGTTCCCTTGTCTTCTCCACTAGACTCCCTTGTTTTATCGGTTCTGGCATATGGCCTTGTATAGTGCTTGCACCAGTGTCTCTGTCCACTGTCACGGCGCTCCTTGCAGCATCTCCCTCAGCGACTGCAATGGTCTTTTTTATTATTCCAACTGTAACATACTTGCTCTTGAATTTGTGCTCCCATTCTTGCAAGGCTTCAACCTCGAAAGGGCTTAAGCCAGAAATGTCACCGGATAAATCCTCTGGTTCGAAGGACATCTTTGCCAGAGCCCTACTTGCATCTCTTCCTGCGAACGATGCATATGGGCCATCAGGTCCATAAAATATTCTGCAAATGGCAGATGAAACTAGAAGATAAGGTACACGTAATGTGTGGGAACTATTCATTCTTGTAAAAAATTAGTTTGGGAAAAAGTGACTAATTTGAAAACAATAAGAATAATGTCAGGAATCAGGATCCCAGTCCCAGCCATGTTAGTCTTTGTGTAAAATTTCTCTAGAATCGAGCAATTTAATGGTATTTGGTTGGGAATCCAACCTTTCTCAAGCTATCACATATGATTTTCGTTTCTGATGAAAATTGTAATTTTTTTTCTAAAGCCATTTCTGATGAAAATTGTAAAAGGGGAAGGAGCACCTGACTCCTCTCTGGAAGAGATCATTTTATAGACCAATAAACCATGAAATTGTGTAGGCATATATGGCCGCATCTGAACAATCTAGAGTTTATCATCGCTTCTTGCAAGATTCATATTGCCTAAAAATCATTTCTTAAACGTATCAATACTTATTTTATTCAGTGGGAAAGTTCTGTGAGGTGCTACTGTCTCCGTCTCAAATCTTTCTTTCCATTAGAATAAACATGAAACTTCGCACAAGACAAGAGAGCCTGTACCTGCTCTGTGTGACATCGTAGATTAGGCCCTTTATGGCCATGAGCAGTGGCTTCTTGGGGTCGGACCCGTCATAAGCTCTCAGCTCCTCCTCCGTCACCTCCCCGAGCTGCACCGGAGGTAGCAGGGGCTCGAACGCCCTATCCGCTGCCGCCTCCTCCGATCTCCTCCTGCGTGGCGGTTGGGCCGGCCTCGCGAGGAATCCTGACGCCGCGACGTACAGCGCGGTGGACACTGCAACGACCGTGAAGAACGCCGCCAGCGTCATCCCCGTGTTCGCCTCGACAGCCGCCTTCGCCGCCTCCCACCAATCCTCCATCGCCATGGACGGTGCAAGAACCGGACGCGCACGGGCAAAAAGAGGTGGTTTAACCGACAGAGCGTGGTAGACGGAGGCAGGGAGCAAGTGAAATGGGAAACGCGAAACCGTGCGCCTTTTGTCAGGGAAAACACCGTGGTGTGGCGTGGTGGTACTGAGGTAGCGGGTGACGAAAGTGGCGGGCTGCCGGGAGGCCGGCGGGTCACCGTCGGAGGAGGACGGGCCGCTGCGCTGTTTTCTTCATCTTTAACCGTGTCGAAGTTAGAAAGCGAGAAAAAAGGTACCGGATTCGGGACGGCTGATGAGGAGAGCTGGAGAAAGGTCTGCTGTCAAGTCACACTGCCTGACGAAAAATTGTCAAGTCAGAGTGTGATGTGTTATGTCGATATGAAATCAGAATCGTGTGATTGCACTTAACTCAAAATGTCATGGTTAGCCTCAGCCTCACTGGAAGTCACGGAACGTCTGGCCCGGCCGACGTCACGGCCTGCTGTCAGTATGTTACCCGGGCCTGGAGTGCACAGACTCAACCCATGTTGCCTTCTACTCCGTACGGAAGAACGAACCTTCGGGCCATATTCATCCATTGGTGGTTCGAAGACAAGCGTGGGATTGGTTCTATTGACACAGCCCAACTTAATAAGTCCATTAAGATGGTCGACTGGAGATGATGAAAGTAAAAGGAAGTCCAAAGATAAAAACAAAAGAAACACCATTTTGCACTTCCTTGCAAGATTATTAATCACAACTTGCGTAGCAGAGACAAATCACACATGATTACACGAGGGTATAATTCCTCTGGTACGTACAACTAGGCAACCTGATTCTGAATTCAGCGTTCAGACCGCGGTTTGATGAATACAGTACATTGTTGTTCAGCTGACGGTCGAAGTACATGATCTCGCAATATTATTCTCGAGATCGTTTCCCACGGCACATCTAGCGCCCACAACCTTTTTGTCCCGGCGTTACGATGAGTCCATGCATTCACACGATGCCCCGCATGTTCTGAATTCGAGTGCCGACGAGAGATCAAGCCTGGGACTTATGCTTGTTGTACCTATACCAAGATATGTTATACTGATCGATTGTACTTTGTTGCGAATTCTTTGTTCGTTAGCGAATGGACCTGCAAAGCTGTGGCTGCAACGATTTTATTAACCAACGTCGCTAGGCCTCTAGCGCCTTGATATCATATGAGAAGATGAATAATGCATGACGTGATGTCTTGAGCCCCTTTCGTTGGTTATGTAGAGTCCATCCTATGTTTTGCGTAATGATATGATTCACATTGAATTCCAAACTACAGAGGTTCACAATGCACACTGAATTTTTTTATTTTATCCAGACAATTTGGAACCACTAAACCATATTCTGGGCAGGGCAAGTTACGTGAAGTAACAATAATAATTCTTCATAGACTCTGCTACATCAGTAAAAATGATTCCCCAACTATAGCTAGTACTACTGTTATATTTCTAAATAATCTATCAAAGATGAATGCTATCGATACTAATCACAGCCCATAACTTGTTGGGTAGTTTTAGCATTATTGCTCAACTTTCTTTTGTATTTCCACATGCAAAAATGTTCCTCGCAACTGGCGCATGCATCCAATGACAACCGAGCACCGATCAAACCCATCGAATCACACATGTGCAGTGTCACCTACACGAATGCATGGCTCCAAGCCCAAGCATCTCCCGCGACTCCCATCGAACGGCTATATATACCAAGCCCAAACACCTCAAGAAAACCATCCAAAGCAGCAAAGAGCAGAAGCTAGCATTAGATCACTACTGCTGACTTCTGCTCAAGTAGCTGACCACTGTTCGCAATGGCTCCCAAGCTTGCCCTCGTCTTCGCCTTCGGCCTCCTCTTCGCCGCCACCGCGTCGGCCCACGTTCACGGCAAGTGCCCGATGAACGCGCTCAAGCTCAATGTGTGCGCCAACGTGCTGAACGGCGCCCGTCAAGGTCGGCGTGCCGGACTACGAGCAGTGCTGCCCGCTGCTGCAGGGCCTCGTCGACCTCGACGCCGCCGTCTGCCTCTGCACCGCCATCAAGGCCAACGTGCTCGGCATCAAGCTCAACCTCCCCATCGACCTCAACCTCATCCTCAACAAGTGCGGCAAGTACTGCCCAGATGACTTCAAATGCCCCAACTAAGCGGATCAGTATTTCAGTATCAGCACGGGCTTGAGCACGCATGCACCTCCCTTATTTTCGAATAATTTTGTCTTCATGAATTCTTTCAGTGCATGTAATTGAGTTTTCTGGTTGTGTTGTTGCACTTCCGCACATGTATTTTCTTTGAATGAAAATTATTCTTTTTGCACCACATGTAATTTTTTATTCAAAGGTAATAATAATAAAGGATCTTATTGTGTTCATCGGGCTAACCATACTGGCATGACAAGATCTGATACAGTCATCCCTGTGTGCAAGATCATGGGCTGCAATACAGCGGAATAAAACTTGGACCAATTGTTTCAACTTTCAGGCCTTAAATTCGTATCACACCGAGAGGATGGGCTGAATATTTGGGCCATTCCAAAACGGCCTTATTGTGGAAACGATTGAATAGCTAATGAGAACCACCTGATTTTTTTTCAGCGGACTGAAAACATATTGTCTGCG
>BCLH01001606.1:20112-34956 GCA_001602315.1 Zoysia pacifica | reverse complement strand
GTGCAAGATCATGGGCTGCAATACAGCGGAATAAAACTTGGACCAATTGTTTCAACTTTCAGGCCTTAAATTCGTATCACACCGAGAGGATGGGCTGAATATTTGGGCCATTCCAAAACGGCCTTATTGTGGAAACGATTGAATAGCTAATGAGAACCACCTGATTTTTTTTCAGCGGACTGAAAACATATTGTCTGCGATTCTTAAAAATAAAAGGCATGTCGCCATATTACTCTCTTCATTTTTTAATTTTTTACTATTAAAAGTAATTTTAATTTTTAAATATATTAAATTTATTATCCTAACGACATCTGATAGTATAATCCTCTGAATCTGCCCATGTCTTCGCTGCATCTCTGCCAGTTTACGCGAGAAAGTTCAATGTTATACGGCGTGCTCGTCCCCTGAAGTCTTGTATGAAAGCTACAAGTCCGCATGGCATGTGGGAAATTTGACTTATACGGAGTACTAATGCATTGTTGCTATTGGTAAACAGCAATTCAAATCATTCAGGAACTATCAGCGGGTGTTCCAAAATGGTGGCTGCCGTAACCAGTGTTCTTGGTACTCCTACGTCCTGATCAATGAAGACCCAAATTCAGAAGTCTCAAACTTTAATTCACACTTCTAGATATCGCCAACTGATTCAAATTCGTTACGCGTTACGGTCTGCCTGCATCGATACTGGTGCGAGCCGGCTATGCAGGGGATTTTTCTGTCAATTTTCGTCACTTGACTTCAGAGAATTCTGTATTTACATCTAATAGGAAAAAGAGAGGCGGGAATAGTCAGAGTCAGTCCTCTAGAAGAGACTGCCTCGGACTAAAAAATAAAAATTTCCAGGAAAAAAACAATGTGAAGGAGCTTTTGCTTTATCGCATAGGAGTACAGTTTTGAAGCTCACCATGCCAGGTTTCTTTCGCAACTCGCTCATCTTACTGTTGGGACGTCGGAGATGTTCCCGGCTACCGTCGAAGCAGAGTGCGAGTTTGACAACTGGTTTCGCATCAGAGCCAGCATGTTGAAGCCTAGCTGAGCTTCCGATATCTCTGGCAACGGCACTTTACCATCCAGGAACTGCACGATCTGCCGGATACCCGGGCGCGCGCCGGGCAACGGGTGCGAGCACAGCAAGCTTAACCTGAGCACCAGGCTCGCTTCTTCCACGGCGAAGTCGCCCTGGAGGCGCGGGTCCGCGGCGTCCGTGACCGCCCCTCGCCACCAGTGCTCGAGCACCCGGTCCATCAGCAGCTGGCAGTCACCGTGCGCGTCTTGCAGGACCGGCCGCCGGCCGCAGGTGACCTCGAGCATGAAGACGCCGAAGGCGAAGACGTCGGACGCCTTAGATGCCCGGCCAGTGTGCCCAACCTCCGGGGCTAGGTACCCCATCGTGCCAACCACGTGCGTGGTGTGCGGATCGGTGCCGTGGTCGTACAGTCGGGCGAGGCCGAAGTCGCCTAGGCGGCCGTTCATCTCGGAGTCCAGGAGCACGTTGCTCGCCTTGATGTCTCGGTGCAGAACAACTTGCTCCCAGTCCTCGTGGAGGTACTGGATGCTGGACGCCACACCTCGGATGATTCGGAACCTCTGGCTCCAACTCAATACGGGCGTGTTCGGGTCGTGCAGGAACTTGTCGAGACTACCGTTCGGCATGTACTCGTAGACTAGCATGAGCTCACCCTCACGCCGGCAGTAGCCAAGCAGCTGGACAAGGTTCCGATGCCGAAGCTGACCAATGGTGACAACTTCCGCAACAAACTCCTTCAATCCCTGCCTCGACTCATGGGATATCTTCTTCACTGCGACCTCCGTCCTGGACACGGGAAGAACTCCTCTGTACACCCTCCCGAACCCTCCTATGCCGAGGAGGCGCTCGTCGCAGAATCCGGTCGTGGCGTGGTGCAGATCCTTGTACAAGAACCGGTGCGGTCCGAACGCGACCTCCCAGTCCTCTTTAAGCTCTGCGTACTTGTGCCTTTGCCGGCGGATGGTAAGAACAGTAATGGCCAGTGCCAACACGAGCGCCGCTGATGATATTGGCAACACGATCTTCAGCGTCTTCGAAGGGGCCTTCGGGAACGTTACCGGCAAGGCCGGCAGCTTGGATATATTCAGGGGCAGCGCTGGCCCGTCCATCTTGAAGCTCCAGGCGAGCACGTAGTGGCGGCTGGAGACGACGCCAGTGGACGACGAGAAGCCGACATAGCCTTCGCCGTCGATGATTGCGGAGAGGTTCACTTTGGCTGAGAGCAGAGGCTTCTTGGGCTTGGGCAGCTCGAGGGGAGCCATGGTGACGTTGACAAGCGAGGTTCGCGAGTCAAACTCCACCCACACCTGCGCCGCCGTGCGGTTCAGCAGGCTCATGTTCCGGAACGCCCCGGTGCCGTCTTCGTAGTAACCGGCGTTGTCGGCGACCACGGACACGAGGCCGTTCTCGTTGATGCCGACGTGGTTGTTACTCATGTCCCCGAACTCGGCGTTGATGATGGTGTCCAGCTCGATAGCAAGGAAGTGGTTGGTGGCGTTGCCGTTGTTGCCGGCGTTGGCCAGGCCCATGTACTGGCTCTGCAACGCCGTGGAGAAGTTGTTTCTTTTGGCAACGACAAAAGCGAGGCCCGGGCTGCTCAAGTCGGCGTACTCGCTGACGATGCCGAACACGAAGGCTGCCGAGAAGGACCGAATAGAAGGGGAGAAAGAGGTGCCGCCTCTCGCCGCATCATGGATCGGCAGAGGCGAAGGGTAGAAGGCGTGGCCCTTGAGCAGAGTGGTGCCGTTCGTCAGCATGAGGAGGCCGTCCGCGGTGACCGCGGCCGTGCCATCGAGCGTGAGGTTCTCGCCGGCGAAGCTGTCGAAGGTGAACTCGTCGAGGGCCGAGGCCGCGGGTAAGAGATGGAGAATCAGAATCAGCGAGAGAACAAACGGAAGGGGGCGCATTGTTAGCTCCTGGTTACGCATGGCCTTTGCACCCGATTGCTTGGTCGGGTTGGCATGCTAAAGAGCAAACAGCTAAGAAGATTGGAAAAACAAATCAGCGTGATTAGACATTGGTTTGCGTGGAAGTCCATCTGAAAGATACTTAACAGAAGTTGATTAGGATGTTGGGGTGCTTGAACTTTGAACGCGTCAAGAATCTCAAGATGCCAAGCTAAGGTTTGACGGATGAGGACTAAGCTGCCAATTTAATCCAGTAAGACTGAAGTTACAGAGACTTTTTAAATACTTTTATTGAGAGATTTTCCAATACATACGTAGTAGGACTGGTTTGTTATTTAGTGTGTCACACTATTGAAAGTCAAACCAGGGATGATGGATTGATGATAAGGCCAGACAGACGTAATTACCGTTGCACATTCAAGCTTACTTGGTCAAGCCATGCACGCACCGTGTTCATTTTTAATTAACTACTGTACATGTCTAAAAATTTGAGATGTTGCCACGAATCGTCAGCTCGTGGGTCAATGTCGACTTCTATATTATACTACCCAGTAATCTAATATTCTAGATTGATGTACTCTTTCTGTTCTTAAATTAATGTTACTGTTGGGTTTTTAATTTTAACTTTGACCATTCGTTTTATTCAAAAAAAAATTAATTCAAATATAAAAAATTTAAAGTTGCAATTCAAATATCTCTAATAATAAATTAAATTATAACAAAATATATAATATTTATTAAAATTTTGTGAATAAAATGAATGGTCAAAGTTAAAGATAAAAAGTCAACGGCTATACCAATTAAACAACGGAGGGAGTATGTTTTTAATTACTTATATATTTAAATTCCTCGCATGTTCTAGTTGTTGGAAGTAACTCAGACGGAGTATATCGCAGTGCATTTGATTTTCTTGCATAGACTTGGTTCCTGATATCTGGAAACTATATTATTCTGCTGCGAACAGCCTCATACAGAATTAAACAAGTTAATACACGTACTAGTATGTTACAATCCCAGACTGAGAAAAACCAAGCTTTCAGAGGAAAAATCAACCAAAAGGGGGAAAGAATGTTTGCAAACTAGTAACTTGAAATCAAGCTTCAAATTAGTATAGTATATTGATGATATGATTCTATTTTTCTTCGGTTTCTCCCTGATCCTCGATCTATGCCGCTTGTTGGGGAGCTTATTGATCCGCTGCTGCTGTGGCATCCGCCGGTGGCTCCGTGGCGGCCTCGCTCTTCTTCGTCTGAGCTGTCTCGATAAGGTGGTTGTAGCTGCCCTTCTCCTTGAACAGCTGCGAGAAGTGGATCTTGCAGTAGAGGATCCCGTTGAGCGCGGCGTAGGAGGACGTCGTCAGGAGGCAGCCCCCGTGCGAGCACTTGAAGCAGTTCTTGTGGTAAGACTCACCTTCCAGCGTCATCTGCCCGAGAAGGTTAAAGATTCTTTGATTTGTATTCATAAATCATTCTATCGACAACGTTATGGTCTGGCAATTTTCCTTTTTATCGAAGTCAGAACAGCGTTCTTGTACCTTTTCCAATGGGTAGACAGTCTTTTGGCACGCTGCACATTTATCCTGAGTCCCACTGAATGCAGATGATCGCTTGCTCGGCGCTCTTGCCTGCACAAATTTTAAAAAGTCGCTTTGCAAACATTAGTCTATTACGGAGTACTTGTATAGTTGATAGCGAGAAGGAAACTGAATGATTTCAGAAGTTGCGATATGAACCAACCTGGTCGTTCTTGTTTGAAGATGCGCCACCTGAATAGCAGAACAAAGGATCAGAATGATCTTATTACAGCGAAACCTTGATTTTTCTTTTTTATGTACAACATTCTCATTATCTGAAAAAAAAAATGCAACATTCTGATATGCAATTTGGTGCAGCATTTTACCTTGAAAATTCTTTGAGAAGATCCCTGTCTCCCTGAAGAGCTGCTCAAAGTGAATCTTGCAGTACAGAACGCCATCCATGGAAGAATAGTTGCTAATCTGGAGGCGATGCATAAATGAAAATGAAACGAAACTCTTCTTAGTACTACTAAATGTTCATCTGAACGAAGAAACCAAAATATGGAATATCAAAACTGGCACAAATGAACAGACCGGACACGTACCGAGAGGGTGCCCTTGCAGTGGCTGCACTTGAAGCATGTCTTATGGTACGAGGCGCCGTCGGCGGTGAGGAGGTCGATGAAATGGACTATCTTGTCGCAGGCCTTGCACTTATCCTGCGTGCCGGTGAAATTCATGGCGAGCAGCTGTATCGGCCAGACGCCGGCGCCGGCGAGACCGGAACAAAATCTAATCGACCTGCTAATAGCCCAGAGGATTCTATGTCCGGCAGGTCGATCGGCGACTGCACCGAGCAAATTAACGAACGGGGAGGAGGAGAGGAAGCGACCACGATAACGAGACGGACGCTTTAAATGGCAGCGCGTGAGCTCCGGAGCGAAGGTAGGAGACGAAGAGGCTCCAAACCGCTCAGAAAAAGGCCGAGGCGAGCTTGTGTTTTTTTAGCTAGCTCACGCATGCGCAGCCTCAACGCCAACCTGCGGTGTGTCCCGCGAGCCAGCTCCTGATTTTCAGGACGTGCCCTGCATGAAATGGTCGTTCCCATTGCTGGTTGTGCGAGCCACGAGCAGGGAGACGTGGCGAGATGTTTCCGCAGCGACCGTCGTGCTAGCCACTCCGGCAGTTCTTTTCCGCAGTGGGTTAGACCAGTGTATTTGGGCCTTCAAGCCCATCAGGATTGTCTGTGTGGGCCTAAAATTGGACTCCCACGGTCACGGGTCTCACGGCCTTTCTCCCTTAAATGTCTTTTTTTTTGCCTGCCTTTTTCGAACGTTCCATAGATTTTATCCAACTAATTTTATAGTCACCTCTAAATCGATTCACTGGCTCTGTCATCGTCGTAAGGAACAACTAGCTTGTAAACCGTAGTACTACGTAGTTTTTTTTTCAAACGAGTAACTGCTTATGCTGTACCTCCCGCTGTAAATATTTATGCTGCTTAGCTCAGGGCCTCAGGTTTAAAAATGAATGAGTAGAAGTCAAGTAGAAGACCCCACAGGAAGTCAGCCGAAAAAACATAGGGTAGTTTTTGCCAATATATGCATCGCTTTACGTCTTTACCAGAAAGTAGATGTGATATCAAGAAGAAAACGACGTCTGCGTACTGAACTGAAGCAGACTGCAGAACATCAACATGGCCGACCAAAGATTTTTCCACTTTCTCCGTATTCTAATCCTCATAATCCATATGGCCTAATGGCCATGAACTACGTCGGCCAATGTCACTGATACGTGGGACCAGGCTAACTCCCGCACAGCAGTGACCCAGGAGTTGACGTCAGGGGATCGCGCCCGATAAAAACGTTCCGCCCGCCGGTGTACATGTATGGGAAATGTGGGGAAATTATTCAGGTAACAGCAGCCACCGTTCGTATTGTCTTTTTTTCGTAACCGACAGCTTTGGGGAATTGGGTAACTTGCACGTAAACGTAACTAGTGGCTGATACAGTAGTTGTTCTACATCCTGCTAGGAACCATTAGGGTCGTCTGATCCCGTGACTAGCCCTTAAAAAAGTTTCGAGGTCCGGTAAAACTGAACTGTCCACGGTCGGCTTCTTCAAAGGTGAAATCATTTTATTTGACGTGGACAAGAAGCAGGACACGAATGTTTCAGCTCGTGGATTGGATCACCGGTCAAAGACTGGAAGAACGAGCCGCAGGTATGTTCTACGGCTAATGTTTAACAACAACAAGGATGCATGGTCGTGACGTCGGTCCGTCTCAAAGAACTTGCAACCTGGCGCCTGGTGTTCTCCATGCCGTTTTGCATCTGTCTATGTAAAGGTCATCCACACGTAGGAGTAGTAGGTTTTGTGGAACAAAATGATACTGTTCCAGCTCATGTAGGACTAACGAATGAATTGTCGATCGATGCGCAGACATTCACCGACTACTGGAATATTATCCAGCGTGTCCAGTCACGAACCAGTCCAGTTCTTCGATTCATTGACAACGCACCCCAATTGATGGAGATTAGCCGTCGCAAAAAAGAAAAAAGAAGTGATGGAGTTTAGGTGGATACTGCAACTTGAGCGTCCCAGTGGCTCTGCGGGGGGGTCAGTCACAGTTGTTACTTACCTACCCAGTCGTCCTGTACTAGGTATTGGGAAAAAACAATGGAGCAACCAAACAGAAAGCGAAATGGACACGTCTGACCCTGACTTCAGAGAAGTGTTGTCTCTAGTTCAGAGTTTCATTTTGATCCGTATTGCATAGAGTATCTATTCTATTCCGACTTTCTAATTCTGTAATTTGACGTATTTCCCGGCTGTAAATTAGATGCGTCACAGCTTGAACAGTTTGATCAGAGGAGCAAGAAGTCAGATGGAAGAAGCGAAGTGCCTGCCGCCCGATGTGGACCGGGAGGAGAACTTGAAGCCACACCAGTAGAACGCTGGTCCAGGCTGGGTTTCGAAGGCAATGCCGCAGGGTCAAACGAGCATCGATCGTTCGCCTCCAATAATTGGAGCGCTGGAGCATCCACTTGTACTATCGTCAGGTGGGGCTGGAACAAATCCAAGCCGCCATGGGCACCACCACACCAGCTGCCAGCATGCCTGAGAAGACGGCATGCATGTGTGATTTTGGGCAACCACTTCGATCAACTTGTATCGTCCTCTGCATGTGGTGCTTCACCGCGACAACACGTAACTCTGAATGTTTTTAGCTCGTTTTAGGTGTGCTTGCGGTTCCTCGCGGCGCCACCAATCATGCGTCCCGTGATCTGCAGTTGTGTGACAGACGGAACAAATCGAGGATTGGAATTTTCAGCCATCGCTGGCTGGATCCAGTGGTGAACACACGGACCTGGGTCCTCTGCTGTAGAGAGTAAAATTCAGAGAAAATATAGTAATTCAAAACACTGTGCAGTGGTAATGTGTTAATTTTTCTACTGATCGCCTTGTACTGTAGTAGCATCTAATCTGGTTGGTTCCAAATCAGATGGGCGAAAATTGAGCTCGTTTCAGCTACAGTAACTTTTCTGAATTTTAGGCCACCAATGCAGGTGAAATCCTGAACACACAAGTTCTTGGTTTCTGCGAGAAACTGTTACTGTACTGCTATTCAGACCATTGAAACTTCGAAACTGCTGTTGTATGCAATGACATCAGAAATTCTCCTTAAAAATGTTCTGTACTGCCACTTTTCTATACCAATCATCGTTGCTCTGTTCATTTCACCTTCCAGATAACAAGTTAGTGTTCAAAATTTCTGGCTGCATTTATCTGTTCCTCGTCATTCACAACATTCTCTACCGGAACAAACGTAGTGTGCACGCAATTGACAAGCAATTAGGAACGCGAATGTATACCTTAGGTTATCCCCTTCTATCGAATGAATACTTTAGATACGCGAATGAGAGTTAAGGACTTAGGTGAGACCATACATATATTATGCTTACAGATGTTATTAACGCATTATCCCAACTGCACTGAACTGAAACATAGGTGACCACCCTATCATTTTACATTGTACAATATTCAATTACTAGAGGTCAACTTGAAAGGACAATAGAAGGTTTTCTACCCATTATCACAAGAGGCATGTAACTAGCTTAATCCAGTCACGAAAGAAATGGGCGATCGAGGACCAGTAAAAAATCAATCAGCTGGCTTAACAAATTTTGCCACCTTCTCTGATATTTTTCTACTCCTGCTCATGGATGTCATGCATCTGCAATTCTGCATGCACCAGTTCATCTACGTAGAGAAATGCACCTAATCCACAAGGTTACTTTAACTTCATAAGCGCCAGTCTGCAAATCCAACAAAAATGACATCACGTTTTTTTGCTTCCCCTCCAGTTTTCCCTTTCTCTTCCAAGCGTCTCGCAGCACGAAAATGTTAATCCACGAGGTGTCTCGATCAACCGACGATGATATTTCGCCATGTTTTGCCCCCTGCAAAAAAAAAATCCATGTTGCATTATATTCTTTTTTCTTTATATGGATATTCCTGATTCTACCAAACACAATGGAAAAGGCAGTTTGCGTAAGCACACATATGGGAAAAGTTGTTCCCCTTTCTGTAGCCGACAGTAGCCGGCAGAAATGTGTTCCTTATGACTAGTATTTCTGCCTTTAGAGTATTCTCCATCAGATCGTGACAGTGAATTAAACATCTTGCAAGATATGTGTCTCGTAATAATCCTTGAAAAGCAAAGCGTGCAAAATAAGCGACTGACTCAATATTCCACAAGGCGATTACTTGTTGAATTGTCTCAAAGAAAACTGGAGCAGGTGTTCATCAATACTCACACAAAGTTCTTAAGAATGATTGGGTATCTGAGTCAGATTTAGCGTATACTCCTGTTTTTTAGCTTCACTCTTGGCTCCGCGCTACCGTGAGTTAACAACGTGGCTCTGGTCATATTATCGTACTTTTTACTATACGTAAGATGTGTTATTATACCTCGGTGATACGGACATTCTATCTATGAACAGGTTCAACTGGAGTTCACGAGTCTATTTCAAGTGATGTTGCGATTGAACTATGTAGTCGACTCCATTTTGACATTATCAGATATTGGTATACGGGAGCTGAACAGAGGAAAAGAATATTAACCTCGCTCCACTCGCTCGCCGCACTTCAACATTCGCACTGATGTTTCGGAGAAAAAATTGTTAACAACCTTCGCTCTGATTTGGTGGCAAATCCCCGTCTGTATAATCGTCAAGATAGGATTTGTAATGATTTAATCTAATTCCAATTTTTTACTGTACATGCGAGAGATGAGCTGCCATTGGGCTCTGTTTTCCTGAGATATATCAGCAGTATATAAAACTTTTGGATCATGCTAGTAGTTAACTTCTACTAGTATTTGCGAGAGATGCTTATAGTTGACATAGAAGTTTAATGAACTGTCGGTGTTAGTAGCCACAGAAGTCAACAAGACCACACCAAACCTGAATTTCAATATGAGAACTGGCAATTCAGAAACGATGGTGAAGAAGGCTCCGATTCCATTGGCTGCAAGGATCGTTCTCTTTAGCTGTTTGTAGCCGCTCAACGTAACGAACTCTCTTCGCACAGCTGTTACACAAAAAGAAAATAAAAAAAAGAAAAAAAATAATGATAGAAAGGCTGTCCTTGTACTAGTACTCCTAGTTCATTAGAAGCATTTTGTTGTCGTAGACTGGATGAATCAGCTCTTGTAGAATGCTAGTACGAGCATACCAACAATCATGCAGTTCCTGTGCTACACTGCTACTGTACTCTGTATCTATGTAGTGTATGTTTCTTCCACACACACTGGGTGTGTTTGGAACAGATTTTAACAGCTGCGCTGTTTCCTGTAGACAATACCAGTGAAAAATAGCTTCAACGCTGCAGCCACAGCCGCAACTGCAACCACATGTTTAACTCCCGAACACGCCCACTATTATATGTCATCAATGCGATGCGGTGGAAGCTATTGATGTTTAAAAAATTTTGGCATCTAAAATCACAAAAAATCGATGTGAGACACTTATAAGAGATTAAAATAATGAATATCATTAGGGAGAGAAGCGGACTGGACCCAGACATGGCCACAAGGGTCATCTAGAAACTGTATGGAACTCCTGTTCTTATTCTACAATTGTACTTCTTCTCCAGAAAATGTTGGTATCTCATAACAAAATAAATATTATATATCCTAATTAAGATAATTACTTATTTCATAGTTTAATTGACGATGTTGTATAGGATAAAAAGAACTATGCTAACATGATTAGCTAAAAAACTACTCCACCTGGCATGATTAGCTTAAAAAACGCTACTAGTAGTAGATTTCTAAAAAACATCCCAATATTTTTTCTGTAAGCAAAGTTATACTTTCACCGTTGCACTTTCATACTATCCCTGAGATAGATAGCGATTGGGTTGGTTGCCAGTGATAACGCGCGGTGCCTGCGACAGTGCGATGTGCAGCTAGTGAAACGGGAGAGATGTACCGGAATCTTTCTTGGAAAGCGTTGCGCACTCCTCCTACAGAAAAATGAGGAACGGTGTCGTCACGGGTTCCATCACCCACAAAATTCCAATGCATGTGCGGCCCCACGCTGCCCCGCTTGGGGCTGCTGATAGTGCGCGCATCATACATCATCACCATGGCAAGCACGACTCCTCGCTCCACGTTCTGTTTTTCTTTTGCTCCCCAGGATGTCGCCAAGCACGACGGACACCTGCGCTCAGATATGTTACGATCCCTCCCTCGCGTAATGTTGCTGCTGTTGTTTGTTCGAGTCAATCGTCTCAAACTTTCATGGCCACGCGCCCATGCATGCATGCTGGGTGGTGGCGTCACGGCCTCGCGGCGCGCGTCACGTACGTCCGCATCACCGCCGTTTCTCCCTGTTGTTATCTCCATAGTTGTACTACTATGCCTTGTTAGTTGTTACCCCGACGGAAGAACAGCATATGCCCGGTTTTTCCTCCCAAAGAAAGTGATTGATCGTGTAGCTCCATGGCGCAGTAACATAACAATCCGCAGTTCCGCACGACCGGTTCGCGCTGCGCTTTTCTACTCGGCCAGCGCCAGCGGCGGCCACGTGCACCGCGGTCCGATTTGTTTGCGCCCCACGCCGATCGGATAAGCCCTTTTCCTAACTCCTGACAGCCAAGCTGGCACCAACCCCGCGGCCGGACTCCGGGGGCACGGACAAATCGAAGCATCGGACACGCATGCGCGTTGTGACAAGGGCGAGTGACGTACAGGATCACCGTCTCGCAACGGGTCACCGTGCCGCGTTGGCGCTGCTCTGGCTGTCTGGAGCCTGGAGGCCACCGCACGCGCCCGGACCGATCGATCACCCCGCGCCACTACGTTCCCATACATGCATTGACCTGCCGCGCCCGGGGGACTCGCGCACATCGCCGGCGCGCGTCCTCACCGACGCGCCCGCGCCGCGGGGCGCGGTGACTTGCGCCCACGGGGAGTACGGGGACGTCGTCGAAGCCGCGCCTCGGAGACCTCGTGACCTCGCGCTCTGCTTTTGGTTGGAACCTCGCTTCGCTCGCGGGCGAGGCAGGTGCGTGCGAACACGTACGGCTCCGCCCGCCCGTGCGCACGTCGGTGGTTCCGCTTGCCCCCACCTAAACACGTAGTGGCGCGGCGCGGCCGTGCCACTGGTACACGCCGCCGCCGCGGAGTCGGCCAGCGGAGCAAAGGTTGGACGACGGCGGCGTCGGACCGAGGCCCCCACGGTCCGATTTGAAGCTTTCAACCGCAACGCACACGATACGGCACATCTGCCACGCAATTTGCAAAGCGTTTGGTTGGTTTATGACGAGGCAGCTTCAGGGCTGCGATTCGCGTCCTCTTTTGGACTTTGCGCACGCCTGAGTTGAATGCAGGGTAAATGACTCAATCGATCGGGTGATCGGAGAGTCATCCTAGTCCTGGCCGAGCTAGCTGTTCTGTTCCTGCTCCTGTTCATTCTTGGCTTCTGTTTGAAGCAAGTCCCTTTGACTCTTTCCGCGGGAAAGAAAAGGGAGAGCGCAAAATAGTGAGATTTTGCTTTTGTAGACCAGGCCTGAGCTGCACTTTAGGAGCAAAACGAGGGGGTGAAATGCAAAGGCATCGAGACTAATCGATCGTCAAGCGCTCCTCCAGGTGTCTTCCCGTTCACGTCGGATGCCCGATTTTACTTACCGTTTGAACGGCACTACCTGCCAGTAATGTCCGAAAGTGACCGACGTGTTGCCTTACCAGCATGAGAAAAATTGGCAGACGAAAGCGACGCTTTTTTTGAGCGGACGACAAGGGAAGAAAATTAACAGTGCTTTTTTGGCGGGCGTGTCCTCGAGACGACAGGCTCCCAGCCGGAGCCGGGCGCGCGGCGCGCCTCGAGTGCTGCTGCGTCAGCGCTTCTGATGATTTTCATCTGCTGTTTAGTGGCAGCAGTAGAGTTACTCCTTGATTTTCATCTGCTGTTGAGTGTAGGGGCAGCAGATGAGACTCTGCTCTGCTTTTGCCCTGCCTCGTGTGCCAGCCCTTGACTTTTTCTACGGCATTTTCTTGCACCTCATGCTTCTCAACGTGTGTACTGAACCGTTAGTTCGAATAGAAATGGAGTGTGTGCTGAACCAAGTCCAAAAAAAGTACATAAACGCTGATTAATTGCACTCTACCAACGTCTGATTTTTTTTCCTCATAATAATGAAGAGACAAGTAATGCGACGAAAATATTTGCTATGATGGCAGCGCTTTATTTTATTTCCCAACCGAATAAAAATAGCAAAACATGGTGAGGACTGAGGAGTTTCGTTCGTGCCTTGTGCCTATAAAAATTCTACCAACTGCACGCCCCTGTTCGAGACGCCAGAACGCTCCCGTCCGAAGGCGTGAAGCGGTAGCGGAAGCCCTTCTTTCCTGTAGCAACTGCTCCTTCCTCCTCTCTCCGTCTCCCCCTTCCTGCTCCTGTCCTGTAGCTCGAGGCTCCGCTGGAATTCGCTAGCCATTCTCCGGCAATGGGGTGCAAGGCGTGCGAGAAGCCCAAGCCGAACTACCGCAAGGGCCTGTGGTCGCCGGAGGAGGACCAAAAGCTCCGCGACTACATCCTCCGCTACGGCCATGGCTGCTGGAGCGCTCTTCCCGCGAAAGCCGGTAAGACCGACAATTCGCTGCCTCTGCATTTCTCCCAAGAGCCGGAGGCGCGCAATTCAGGAGTCTTGCGCTGCATTTGCATCGATAATTTGGAACTTAAGCGGTGCCGACTGGTGAAGAGAAGTACAGAGTCCTCTGAATTCCTCTCGCCACCGGCTCGCTTTTTTAGTAGAGTGTGTTGTCAATTGTCATACATGCGTAGTTTTTCTTCTATATGACGAAGAAATGTGCATTGGTTCTCAAAATTCACTGGCTCTGGGGCGTCGGCAGGGCTGAACCGGAACGGCAAGAGCTGCAGGCTGCGGTGGATCAACTACCTTCGTCCGGGGCTGAAGCACGGCATGTTCTCCCCGGAGGAGGAGGAGACGGTGATGAGCCTCCACGCCGCGCTCGGCAACAAGTAAGCACCCTTCTTTGCACGCGAATGATTGAGACGAGACAGAGTTCTCCACGTTGCGATGCCGCCTTTCGCTTTTGGTGGCATAATTTTCTCCACACGATCTTCGCTAGCAGCTACTGCCGCTGCTACTACGAGTACGCTCCCCCTACGCTGCCTTTTGATTGTCCCTGTCGCTGCTCAGCAGCGCCGAGCTGGCAACCGGCTTCTGGAACGCGCAGAAACGAGTGAAAAAACACGGGGAATTCGATCGGTGACGCCGGGCACCGTGGGAGGCTGCCTTTTCGTAGTGGAGTTGATGCTGACGTGCACGCTCCACGCCGCGGCTCATTCGAAATTTCAAGAGATTTTTTTGCCCATCTGGCCGTTCTCAGTGCACGTTCCGATGATTAGCTAGAACGGCTTTCTTTCTTTCTTTCCTTCGCGTAACACTACTCGTAGTTTATTGAATGGAAAAGTGTGGACTTCTTAGTAGCGGGACAGTACGTCGCGCAATAAGAAGGGGGCAAGTTGGGCCGGCTAAAATAATGTGAACTTGGCACGCTACATGCCATGCAGTAGAGTTGCGTCCGGGAACAAGTCATCACAGAGACCCACTTTCATTTTCCTCTCATTAAATCCTTTTCCTTTTGAATTTCGATTTCAGTTTCATTTTATATATTCGGCGTACAGAAAAACTGGAGTAGCTAGCGACGGCGAGCACCGTCCGTCCTCTCAATTCAGCAGCACAGCGACGACGACGATACACGTGGCGTCGACCACTTGGACCTTTCCGCGCTTGCCCCGCAAGTTTAATGAAAACAGCCGCTTTGACAAAATCCCAATGGCACGGAGCAAACCTCAGTAC
>BCLH01001606.1:0-20102 GCA_001602315.1 Zoysia pacifica | reverse complement strand
AAAAAAAATCAATGCCCCGGTGGTCCACATGAATAGACTACGTACACGCTTGTCACTTTCAGCCCCGCGCGCGAGTGGCAACGATTTCTTTAGCCCTCAGCACGGCACGGGAAAAGGGAGGAGGAAACCTCATCACCTTGTCATGCGAAAGCTAGAGAAGCTGCGTTTTCCTTCCGCTAACCAACCCCACCGACAGAAACGGGGCTGAAGTGAACCGTAAGTTTTTTGACGTGCCGGCATGATTGACCGATTGGATATTGACACGATAATTTTCTGCTGGGCCGCGCGCGCAGGTGGTCTAGGATCGCACGGCATCTGCCGGGGAGGACCGACAACGAGGTGAAGAACTACTGGAACTCGTACCTCAAGAAGAGGGTGGAGGGCAAGGAAGCGGGCCCGAGCTCGCCCGCGCCGACGGCGACAAACTCCGCCGCCGACTCGGTCGACGACTCCAACCAGAGCGTCAAGCCTGGTGCGGACTCCGGCTCGTCGGAGCCGCGCGAGACGTCGTCGGTGGACTCGAGCTGCCTGACGGATCCGAAACCTGCTGCTGCATGCAGGCCCCACGCGCCCGTGGCTCCCAAGGTCATGTTCGAGGACTGGCTGGACATGGACATGGACTACATCATCAGGCAGGTCGCGGCAGCACCTGGTCTGGAATCCGCGGGCGCGGTTGGTGCGAGTGCGAGCCCAGGCGATCAGCATCAGGTGCTGAGCCAGGGGTCCGTGCAACAGCAGAACCAGCAGGGCGATGGGCCATGCGGTGTCGACGTGTCGTCCATGTCGCTGCACGGGTTCGGCGACGGCGGCGCCGGCTGCTGGGAGTTCCAGGAGCAGTTCGAAAGCCTGGCGGACCAGATGCCGACGGCCGGCGTGTTCTGCGACCTGCTCACCATGACCGAGTTCTTCGCAGGGCTCAACTAGGCACGGCACGGCGCGTGGATCGTCGTAGGCTGGGCTCCGTTTCTTTAAGCTTGTTACTAGTAGTAGGGATCTCGGTGAAAGCTTCGTTTCTGATTTTGTAAATTATATATGCTTGTGTACGTATAGACGAATGAATTTAGAAGCGCATAAAGTCAAGGGCCACCACCACGGCTGCGGCGACAATGTAAAATGTTCTTGTGTTTGTTGCGGTTTGCTTTGAGAGCACAGCACGTACTACATGCACCGACGGAAAGAGGAAAAGAAAGAAGCCGAGTGTTGAGTGGCACGCTTGCGGCTCGCTATTGGCGGCACGATTTGTTAATTAGAAAGTGAAACCCCATCTTCTTCAGTTCTTTTTCTTTTTTTTTTCCTCCCTGTCCTGTGAGTGACAACAGTTTATTTTTTTTAATTATTACTATCTTCTTTATTTTAGAGTTTTATATGGAATGATAATATACTCAAATCTCACTTTCATGAACCCGCTTTGAGGTGACATGTTTTAGTTTTTGCTCCACGCCACTTGTGTCGGGGACCATGCACTTTTCTTATACAAATTAATATACTTTAAATAAAAAGTATTTTCATAATGTAGTACCTATATTTAACAAACATATTTACAGGATTAAACATAATGGGGTAGTGGACCGCTATAATTAACCTATTCATCAACAGTGCGTTTGGAAGAAGTAGATAGCTTAGTAAAATTAGGGTTTAGCTAAGTTCGAAATAAAGTAACATTACCTCCTGATCCACATTTTAATCATAACCGTTCCTATAAAGAGTGTATAACTCAGGTTGTATTCGGTGCAACCTTTTCTCAATCTACTGGGAAAAAAACTGTGATAAAATGTTAGGATAAAACACGTTTTGGTAGAGAGATAAAGAAAATAAGATAATGGATTACGCAATAAGCGAAAGTCATGTTAAAAGGCCTTAACTTTATGCAAACAAATTATGACAGAAATGTCTTTGAAGAATGTTTGGTGTATAATTCCTCAAAATACCTCCCTTTGAGTGACAAATATGCATCTCCCTTTTTTTGGGTCTAAGGCCACCTTTGGTATGGAGCATTTTTTCCTGTTTCATATATTTTCCTGTAAAATTAAATTGATCCTTACGAAATCCTTGTATTATTGCTATGAAAATCCCCATTTCAAAGGAGCCCTAAAACTCCCATGAGCATGACCGTTTTTGCCATTTCACCTAGTAGTTATTTAGGAGTATTTATGTTACTTTTGTAGGATCATGTGGTAAAATGAGTTAGGATGCATCGGTGATTCAATCAATTATGAGTAACCGACGAATGATAAAGGGATCCATTCTACATTTGAAAAAAAAAATAACACTAAGATTCTAGTTTTGCTCTCAAATTTCAGAAAGTCTGGTATACATGAATTCTTTTTGGCGGGCCAAGGATTACCAACAATGACGGTAACTTATGATTAATTGGTGAACAACTATTAACTAGTTGTAGTAGGAGTACTATTATCTGGGAGTAACAACTATCCTTAGTTGTTTGAACGTGACTTTAATCTTCTTGATTTAACTAGGAGTGTTATTAGCTTGGCGGATTTATGCGTGCTCTGCTCGAGTCATTGATTGACAAATGTTGTCCCGCGGCCCTTTTCTTATTGGGCCGATTCTTCGTCTGCCATCAAATGATTTGTTGGATCACACAGAGAGCTTTGTACGGCCCATAGTTATGAATCCTCATCTCACTGCTGCCAAGGCAAGGATCTACATAATCACTTGTTACATTGCCTTCGAGTTCGGGGACTGTACATTGATTGGTCTTTCTAAAAAATAGGACTGTACATTGATTCGGTTTCCGTAACAGACCGAGCCCTTTTCTAGCGAACGCTGACTAGTGAGCTGAGAGTGGAACTGTGGAAATAATCTTCCTTCGCCCGTGTTTTGCATTTCGATCTGGAGGCCGGCAGCATGGATGCGTCAAAGTAGGAAAATTCAAACACCCTCCTGAATCCTATGCAGCCAAGGAGTTGGGATTGCCTCTGCAGCACCTCGCTTGCAAACAGTAGCAGTGATGTAGCAATCGATCGTTAAGTTTCTGAAATCTCAATTTGATTTTGATGTGGGAAAAGTTTTGGTTGTCTATGTTCCCTTTTAGACGTGTTTCTGTGGCTGACATGATGAGACCACAATAAGCAAATTTGCACTAGAGCTAATATGCCCCTGGCCCACAGGTTTTAAACAAAATGATCCGTTGGAGAATTATACTGTACGCAGCACTACACAACTTCCACCGTGAACAGTAGAGACTGAGGTATCAGTTGACTTCGTAACGAGGTCTTGTGTTCCATTAATTATCCGTAATCTCGTCGCATGATGGAAGCAGAAAACGCAGCAAAGATAGGTGTACCACAAACACATTAAATCGAACCGGAGCACTACCCGTACGATGCATGCATCGGCTGGACGTACATCATCGGAGTACTAGGAGTACTAGCACTAGAGGAAAAATAAAAAGAAAGAGCGCTTCAGATTCACCCGCACGCACCGGCACCTGTCCGGCCGGCTGCATCAAATCATGATGCGACGCACCCGCGACTGCCTCTGCAGCGGACTCGCCAGCGAGCTACGAACTCTCTCAAGTCCGCATTTACTCCTCCCTCCGCCCGCTCAGAATCCGAGCTAGGCCAGGCAGGGCCCCTCTCCATCTCAGTTTAGGGCCACTCCATGCTCTTTCCGTCCTCTCCTCGTCGTCGTCGGCCTTGCACTAGTCCATTTATTTACTCTCCCCGCGCGCCCTGTTGCGTCTGCTACGCTCACACCCTCCCTTGCTCCATACCCGCACACGTCAAGTTTTCGCGCAGAAACAAGTTTGATGTTTATATCGCTTTCTATACAAACAACGTAATCATGCAAAAATACTGGGTTTATCAAACCTTCAACGTTGTCTATTCCATAAAATGAGTTATTGCGTTTTGATACTCTTTAGAAGAGGCTTCTCCGCTCAGCCCGGATCTTGCGCAAGAATACCTCGGCGCATTAGTAAAAACATGGCCCGATACGCGCAGACCACTGAACCCTCCCCACGCCACCCCTACAACTAGTCCGTCGTCCCGTCGCAGGCAGCAGGTGGAGAGTCTCCGGCATTAAAGAGCGCCCGTAAGATCCTCCTCGGCCGCAAACACGACCCTCCTCGTCGTCCGCGCGCGCGTCTCACTGTCTCTCGCCCGAATCTTTCTTTACCATTTCACTTCTCAAATCAGTCACAGGCCTGTTCGCGCCGCGCGAGCTCGTGCTCTCGTGCTTGGCGTCAACGCGTTATCACAAGTTTTTCTGTGCGAGCGGAGAGGGAGAAGCGAGTGGGGACTGGGGGGAGCCGACGACGGCGGCCGATGGGGAGGGCGCCGTGCTGCGACAAAAAACAGGGGCTCACGAAGGGGCCGTGGACGCCGGAGGAGGACAAGCTCCTCGTCGACTACATCCAGGCCAACGGACACGGCAGCTGGCGCCTGCTACCCAAGCTCGCAGGTCTCCTCGATCTCAAATCGTTCCAATACGCTCTCTTGTTTGTTCCGCTCTGCGGCAGGTCGGTTTCTGAGTTCCGCGGCTCTGCCTAAGCTCGTTGGCTAGCTATTGGCCACTTTGTGTGCGAGGCAAATTGCTTGTTTTGTGATTCTCCCGGATTCCTCGTTGTCTTCGTTGTTTTGGTGCTTTCTTCCTTGATTAGCCACGCTGTAGGAGTATTGAAGTACTATCTCATTCAACGCATGGCATTTTGCATGGATGCATGCAGGGTTGAACAGGTGCGGCAAGAGCTGCCGGCTGCGATGGACGAACTACCTCCGGCCAGACATCAAGCGCGGGCCGTTCACCGCCGAGGAGCAGAAGTCCATCATCCAGCTCCACGCCATCGTCGGCAACAAGTAAGACAACCAGCGAGCTACAGTACTGACCCGTTTGAGCGGTTTTCCGCACCAGCAGCTTGAATTTGCACGGCCAAGCGTACTGCTCGGTGCGGCGTGCCACGGTTGCAAAGCATCGCTGCATTGAACGCCTTGATCATTCCGGACGTATATACTCCGTATTTACTGGAGCCTGGTTGTATTTATGTCACCGTATACTTGATATTGACCGGGATTGTGTTGCGTTCCGTTCTCGCCCATCAGGTGGTCCATGATCGCGGCGCAGCTGCCCGGCCGGACGGACAACGAGATCAAGAACTACTGGAACACGCACCTCAAGAAGCAGCTGCGCCGGATGGGCCTCGACGACCCCCCGCCCGGCCCGGCCTCCGGCAGCCCCGCTGCGCGGCACATGGCGCAGTGGGAGACTGCCCGACTCGAGGCCGAGGCGCGCCTCTCTCTTCTCGCTGCCGCGTCATCCGCCTCCGGCGCCGCTACGGCCACGACCACGACAACCTCCGCGTCGTCCTCCTCAACCGTCGGCGCCGTGTGCGACGCGCCCGCGGACATCTACCTGCGCCTGTGGAGCTCGGACATCGGGGATTCCTTCCGCAAGGTGGAAAAGGCGGCGGAGTCACCTCCGGTGAGCGTCAAGAAGAAAGACGCAGTGACGATCAAGCAGGAGGGACAGGCGCTGGCTGGGGACGACTCCTCGGCTGCGTCCAACGAGGTGGATGTGGCGATGGCGCTGGAGGAGTACCAGATGTTCCTCGATTTGGCCGGCGAGGAGCTGGGGATGTTCCACGGTCGGTACGGGGACTTGTCGATGTTCGACATGCTGACGGAGGCGCCACTGGCCGCGGCGTTTAAGTGAGATATGCCGGCGGCAGGTTGAGGCAACCATGCCCGCGCGCGCGCACGTATGCAGGTCGAGGCAACCATGCTCGCGCGCGCGTACGAGGTAGTGTGGCTGGATGAACTGATTTTGGGTTAGGACGGGCTTGCGCGTGCAGCTGGTTTGAGACTGTTGCCTCAATAGCTGGGGTTAGCAATGAGAAATAACTGTCATTCTCTAGGCTTATATGTACTGGAGATGCTATAATACATCAACTGATGTTCTTTCTTGATTCCTGAGGACTACATTTACATTGTTTAAAAAGGCTAATCATTTCTGGAAAGGGAAAAGATTGATCAATTTTATATACTCCATGATCCAGTGTCGTCGCTAGATTAGGGCTTTTGGTGCTGAACTCGAGTTGATCGTCCTTTCTTGTAACGGGGATCATGAAAATTGTTATGATTCATGGATCACTGTAATTCTTGTGTTTCAAAAGAGGCATAAAATGGACCATTGTACAGATAAGTCAAGGAGATTAAGCCTTTCATTGGCATTACGGTGACTTTTAATTTTCCCGTCTATTTTTTGTTTTATCTGTTACATTTATTTTATTTTAAAAAAATTGTACTTCTATACGATAATTATACTTACAACTCATAACGTAATTTAGTCTTTTTATGTGTGTATAGTGTGATTAGTACTAACAAATTATCTGCCATGCTTGGGTTTGTATACAAACATTTTTGAAACAATATATGGCTCTGACTTCTTTAACGAACAACTTTTCTGGCGGAGGTGAAGCATTTTGAGCAATACGTATGCCTTTCCTTCGATACGAGCGGGGGAAGAAACCAGGAAACTGGAATCCTGGACATTTCTCAGAGCCTTTGTTATTTTTACCATTTGATACTACTACTCCTAGCTCCACGAAGCCGGCAAATAATGTGGTCGGACCCCCAACGGGCCGGCCCTGACTTTGAGGAAGTACTTAAACACAAGTTGGAGATTTTGGACTAGAGATCATTTATCCAATCCCAAGATGCACACGTCACATGTTGGGATGGTCGGGTGTGATGTACTGTAGCCAAAAAAATGGTCAGCATCATGCGGTTCAGTTTTACTATTGGATGAACCCTTCACTGTCGCTACTGCTGCACCATGCGGCCATGCATGCCTGCATGGTCTTCAGCCAATTTGATCATGGCACCGCCCTAGCTAGGTGTAGCGTGCAATGTTGGCCCTGTTCGGATCACTGGGCTGCGGCGGATTGGAGCTGCGATGCGACTAGCAACTGTTCGGCTACACCGAGTAAACAATACTCGCTTCGTCTCAAATTAATTGTCATGTTAAAATTTTTAATTTTTTTCAAATTATTTGTGATCTTCATTTCTCAATGCACTTTTTTCTATTTTTAATATATTTTTATTTTTATTTTTTTCTTCTTATTTTCAATTTATTTTACCTTTTTATCTCTTTAATTCTCGTGCTCGAATCAAAACTAAATTAGAACGTGGGAGTACTTTACAGAGAAAGCTTACGCACAGCATCAGTCTCGCAGCACGCTAGCAGCAGCTGCTGTGTGTTCCGCTGCGCAGCCGCAGCCGTGAGAATCTAAAATGAAGAGGCCCGTTGCTATACACTCCACCGGCATGCTGATACTGCTACAGTATCGACGCGAATATTGCCCGGTCTAGCGTTTCGTGTCGGTGTTTTGATTAAGTCTTTGGTCTGTACATCGCCCCCTGGTGTTACTGCGATGCAGGTTAACGCCAATCTTAAACTCAAGTTGAAATTGTGGAACAATTTCAGAACCGAACTCCAGTAATTACCATGCGTTCATACCAACTGTATCCAAATTGGAGTATTAGGACATAGGGGCTGCATCGCAGCAGCATATGGATTACTCCACTTACATGCATGTGTGGATCATGATGCGCAGTACTCCTAAAACTGACTATAGGCAGTTTACTGTAATAGTATTGCACTGGTCCAACGTAACATGTGGTGATGGGGCTAGGGCAGGGGGATGCGATTAAGTATCTGCTCTGGAGGTCAGGCTAAAGGGCCCGTATGATGCCCCTTTTGTTAATTGTTCTACTCACCGCGTTCTGTTCAGAATCAGAGTGGACTTTGGAATTGGTAAAATTAGTTAGTCCAGCACTTAACATTTCATACGCATGATGCTAATGTGTTACTCCTACCTTCAGTCTCAAAAGGAGGCATGGATGAACCTAAATTATGTGTAGATAAGTGGACTAATAAGATTAGTACCAGTAGATCTATCGGTAAGATTATGACCTTCTATCAAAACTTGCTGCAGGAAACTCTGTGGGCTCGAAGTCGCAAAGGTCCCCAGCGTGCAGCGGACCACAGTGTTTGACTTGTCTCTATTCAGTAAATGAACGGATAGCTGAGAGGCCAACTCGAGGAAGGATTTATTGCCAAACGGGAGCAGTGAAAAGTTTCCAACATCTGCGGCTGCCCGTGGCTTCATGGCAGCAAACACAACACAGAGAGGCAGCGTGGTCCTCATCAGCTCGCCCCTGCGCCAACGCTAATCATTGCTTCTCGGAGTTATTGAATGCCACGGCCCATGCGAGGCTGCTGGGTGCGTGGTATTTTTCGCGTTCTTGATCAAAATCGACCTGTGTTGGAGTAGTTGTGAATTTGATCCGATAATAAAGATAAACTAGCTGATCAATTTCTTCTCAGGCTCTTCCGTTGCGTTTGTGCCGTCAGCCTGAGCTTAGTTGCTCTAGTATCATCGAGCTTGATAGTCCAAACAGCAGTCCCATTGTATAAAACGGTCAGAAAAAATAAACGGCACGAAGAGTGGTGCCAGTGCCCGCCGCATTACCCTCCCAGTGGCAAACAGACAGCAGCTAGTACTCTCTCTTTGATAAATACTTGTCATTCTAACTTTTATAATTTTTTTTAAAATATTTATCATTCTCACTTTTTAATATATTTTTTTTCAACGCAATTTTTTTTCAACACAGTTTTTTCACTTTTTAATAATTTTTTTTCAATACATATTTTTCTTTTTTAAATATTTTTTAAATTTCTGTGTTCAAAATAATAGTTATTTGTAAACAAAGGGAGTAGTTTTTCACTCTCACAAGTGGAAGCTACTCGATCGTGGGAAGCAGAGGCAGCCTACTGCCCTTCGGCCGCCACAGAGCCGACCTCGTGGCCTCGGAGGCCTTGGGTGGCCCGAGCCGGCGCGGCGGGAGCGGCCATAAACGCTTCTCTGGGCCTCACGCATTGAATGGCCGTTGAGAGAGCCAGGCGAGGCCCAGGGCCATGAGCAGATTTATGACTTCGTTTGAATCGTTGATATAAATCGTAAAAATTTTAAAATTTGAATAAATTGTTACAGTAAATCGAGCGGTTTTAATGGTTAGCTGATCAGTTTTTTGCGATTTTATATTTAAAATTTAAAAACTAGCAGTTTTAATGGTAAGACGAACGATTTTATCGATAAGTCGAATGATTTTAACAGTTTTTAATATTTTGAAATTTTTAAATTTTTTAAATTTTTTAAAAATTTAAAAACGAAAATAAATCGTATAAAATCGAACGGTAATACCGAAAACTACGCGATTAACGGCGGTTTTACCAACCCCGGCCATGAGGCCATGCATGCATGCATTTGACGCGGCATCGTCGGAGCAGGGAGGGATAGGACGGAGCGGAACATCGTGCGTGCGCGACGGGGAAGAGATTGCAGCAGCATTGATTTCTTTGTGACTCTGCACTGCCTCTGCCGCCCACGTCAAAAGATGGGGAAGAAAAGCTTACTCGCCCAGGAACGAGCCGGCCAAATTGACCGGACGCCTCGACGGGATGGAGCGCGCGCCAGCCCAGCGGTCAACCGGGGAGAGAGCGAGCTCCGTGCCGAGTTGCCGAGCCGAGCCTCCTGGTTCCGTCGTCACCAACGCAACGGCAACGGCAACGGCAGGGTGCCAGGGGGGCGACTGATCGGTGCCGGGTGCTGATTACTCCGCTGATTACGCGCCCCCCTCGCTCTAGAAAAGGCAGGCAGCGCAGGTGAACAATTGATGCGGCTGCGAAAAGGTCGTCGTGCCAGGAGGGCGAGCAGGCGCGACGGGGGTCAGGAAAAGCCTGTGCCATACGGTGTCTCTGCTCCGAGTGCATTCAATGGTTTCGCAAAGGTGGATGACGTCCGAACAACATTTCTGTGCTTCTTACCGAGGAACAGATAAGTCATCAGTGGCGGCTGCTCCTCCATGGGTTGAGTTGGGCGACACAAGATTAGTTCACTCTTACTGTAGTATTCAAATTACTGTTGTTGTTACCTCCAGCTGCTACTGTCCCGTCATTACCCAAATTGTTGATTTATCAGTTACACTGGACATAGAAACAAACAAAAAATTCCCTTGCCCCGCACAATGAAAATATAATAAAAAGCCCCCTTCCCCCCCAAAAAAAAACAGTGATGACATGATTGCAGCTCCAATGTGTAACTACAGTGACACTGGCGTTTCACTGTGGTGCTACATGTTGCATCATGATGCAACGAAGCAACACGTGTGGTTCTGGAATGAAGAATCTTTCTTTTGCTGGTGTCTTTTTCTCCTTAAATAACATACTGTTGATCAGAGTTTTAGTTTGTTCAGCGTAGAAAAATGCAGGTGTATAGTAGTGGAAAAAAGTGGCACCAACTTCACACTAGATTTAACCTAGTTCTTTCCTTAAAAAAAAGAAATATATAGTCGACGATGGAAATACGAGTTCGAGAAATCGAGGGAATAGGATCAAATATGTGAGTATTGTGAAGTTAATCATGAGCAAATATGTGAGTATTGTGAAGTTAATCATAAAAAGTACTGATATGATTGGTTTAGACTAGTTTGAACCTCCCAAAGAATAACAACCTTACATACAAAGAGTGTTCTTTTGCTGCTTTAGAAACAGATGTTTTATCCTGTCGGGTAGGTTACATATTTATAGGAGAGACGTGTCTCATATGGTAATGACAATTACCACGTCATAACACTGATAATATTTATTTCTAATTACAACGAGCGTGGCTATTAAGTGTAATATCCTTTTAATTGATGTTAACTCTCTGACAATTAATCGTGCTTCAAATACCGCGTCGTACGTCGTGGCGTCATGCATAGCCGTTCCACATATAACCATTCATATTTGGGCTAATACCCACGAACATCTTCGGTACGTCTTTATATAGGTGTCTTTCGAGTTATTTCTAAAGTTTTCTAAAATTGTTTTATTAATTTTCAAAGTTTTATAAAATTATTCTATTAGTTCTCAAAATTTTCTAAAGTTGTTTCGATATTTTTAGTATTAATATAAGAAGAGTATATTGGTCAATTTCAACCCTCCTCCTTGTTTTTCCGAATCTGAATCATTAAAATTTATTTCTGATTAAAAATGTTTCTGGACTAAAACTGAAACCTTTTTATTCTCTAAAAAATCTTACTATACAGAATACTTCCTCCAGGCTGTGATTTGTTTGCTTCCTAGCACAGCGTGGCTCGCATATGAGAACTAGGTAGAGCTGAGACAGGCTGAAAGCATGCAACTGGGTAAGGTTTGGTTAGTTGCATCACTGCATACAGGAGGAACAGAGATGCTGATTGGATGGCTGCATAAACCGGAAAGTTTTGGAATCAAAATTTAAATTTGAATTTGATTTAAATATATTCTTTATGAAGCAACTTAAAATTTTTTTAAAGCACTTAATCATAAATAAAATTTGCACTATAGTAGGCCTGCTAAGATGAATTTAGATAATTTTTATCAATTTTTTATGAAAGTAGATACCTTAAAAATTCAAACTCTTTATCTAATAAGTCATCTAGGAATAATTTTAATTTAATTTTTCACATATTTTGCTATTTTTTAAGTTCAAAAAGTCGCTATACGTTTTACCTTCCACTATTAAAATTAGCATAAATTTTAAAGGTCTAAAAGTATACTAATTATTTTTTAATACAAGTTTTAACTGGATGAACCGTTCGTCAGCCGGCCAACGCGAACCTGGCTCTGGAGATACGATACTCCACTCCGCGGCAACCAGGCAATCAATCGTTCTGTGTTTGCACGGGACGGGCTTGGTTACGCGTGGACAGGGCAACCAATCGCTCCTGATTGATATCGTCGTTGATTTTTAAATTTAACTTTAACTATTAATTTTATTTAAAAAAATTACTCAAATGTATAAAATTTTAAGATTTTAAAGTATAATTCAAATAACTTTAATGATAAATCAAATTATATCAAAATATATAAAATTTATCAAATTTATTTGAATAAAAGCAATAATTAAAATTAAATTTAAAAGTTAACAGTAGCATCAACTTAAAAATCAGAGAGAGAGAGTACTCCGTATCGCTTCCCTGGCACAAAAATCACTAACAATGAATGAAGATCTTCACACGTAGAGTTAATGCAATTCATATTGCTTCATTTGGAGTACCTACATATTGTTGTTGTTCATAGCCTATCTGCTGATTTGTTACCCTGCTCATGCCTTCGCATTTTTGCTCTATAGTGGTAAAAATGGATCAGAGGGCTGTACATCTGTTTATTCCTCCTCTGTTTTATAATTTTCTGTAGACATGCTGTTCTTTGTTGGGTAATTACTGTCTTGGACATAACAGTTGTGTCGACCACAAATTTTGTTCAACATGAACAAACAGCACGATATATGCATAACATTTAGCACAAAATTTATGGTCTAAAAACATTTAGCACACAATTGCTTTCTTAGTTATATGCAATATGAACACATGATTTTACAAAAAAAAAAAAATTCAAACAAGAGATCTTCACAGCAGAGTTTTATGACCGGAATCAATAACATTATGTACTTTTCAGTGTAAGAAGAAGCAAACAGCTTTGAACTTATGGCCAAATTGCTTCCCCTGCGAATATATTTCAGACGCTATGCTCCAAAGCACCCGAGCGATTTCTTTGGGACCGTTCCGGTGGCATGGTACTTCGCCGCCATTTCCTCGGCCTTGAGAACTTCTTCACCACGCAAGGCCATGGCCATGGTTCTCTTTTCTTCAGCTAGCCTGTGGATGATTGCCATCTTGTTCTTCATCTTCTCCGTGTATTCAGCCTTCTTCTTTTCTAGCTCCTCCTGAACATTAATTCCAAGATGTTATTTTAATGCAATGCGAAAGACTTTTTCAAATGTAGCGACAGATATAACTGATGAGCTTACTTCTTTCTTTTTTAGCTGAGCATCGATGATTGCCTTCTTTGTGTTCTCCCATGAAAGAATTGCAGAAATCTTCTTAGCAGCCCTGTGACACAGATATAAGTAGATCCATAATTAGATTTTTTGTAATCTGGATATACATGCCAATAAATAGTACTATAACTGAGTTTTCGTAGGAGAGACCACTTCTGCATTCAAATAATCCAATATTTAAAGAACAATTTTTCCCAAACAAGTGACTGAATTAAGAAAAGAATAACCCTGATAGCTGGTATTCCAAATAACCAATGCAAACGAGTGTGCTATGTGCAATTAGAAAGTAGCAACATACTTGTTCTCTGCTTTCGTCTTCTCGTTCTCCTCCCGTGCTTTGATCAGAGAGTTCCTCTTCTCTGTTTCCAACTTTGCCAGAGCAATGTCTATATGCAGGTTATTTAAGTCTGTCAATTTTGACGTTTGTGCCCAATAGAAGGAAGAAGAAGAAGCTAGCGTAACCATCAGTTAATTACCTCTCTCATTTGAGTTCCTTCTTGTGTTCTTCTCAGTAGGCTTATTAACATCTGGGAAGCATAAATCGCATGGAACATGATCAAAAGTCATGACAAATGGCATCATCAAATACTGCAATATGCACTATGCAATATAGGGGCACATTTAAGAATTCATGTTTTTAACGAAACACACAACACAAGAAAGACAAAACCATTGCATGTAGGTATCAGAACAAACTGTTAAACTCTTCATCACTTTTTCTTATCACTTTGTTTTGATTTCACTTAAGCTAATACATTTCAGGTTCCAACTTGGCGTTGAAGACTCTGAAACACAACAGCTAACTTAAAGGTACGCATTCTTTTGCCTTGGCAATCAATATAATACTTTTAAAGTTATAGTTTCTTGTAAGAGATGGGCTCAATATCTAATATTTTGAGGTTTGGTGTGCAATCAGTTGCTTAGGAGTTGGCAGGACATGATTGCCCACAGACAGGTATGCAACTTGTTTGAAATTCAGTTTCTATTCTGATATGCCACCTGATGCTTCTAGCTAGTTGTGGCATGACGACACTATCGCAGTAGGTAATCGTGATGTTGGAAGAAAAGATTGCAGCAGGTAATCGTGATGTAGGGAAGAAGAAAATTAGAACCAGACAAAAGTGTATTTTGGAGTACATAATAGTTTGAGAAGATTCCCGTTTTCTGCGTTTTTATTATGGAATTAAACTGATTCATGTGAAATTTTTGTGGAATTTTTGCGATTTTTGTGGAATTCCTGCGAAATTTCTGGGTTCCAAAGGAACTCTAAAGGTCTGCAATTTTCACAGCCATAAATATTTTTTTGACAAACATAATTGATTTCTTAAATGAAAAAACGCATGGTTTCTTTTTTTTCTGAATGAAGATGAAATTGCATGTGCTGCTATCAGCAGAAACCAAACAGCCCTAAGCCGGGATGAACAAGAACTGGCCGCAAAGCAGGGACCAATACTCACTCTCGAAGACTACAAGAGCCTTGGCGTCACCACCCAGTGACTCGAGCACCGGGACGGCGGCCTTCTCCTCTGCCGCGCCCTTCGCCGCCGGCGCGGCCGGCAACGCCGCCTCCCCGTCCCCCTTCTTGGCCTCCTCCGCCCCAAACATCACCCGCACCCAGTTCACGCGCGGAGGCGAATCAGAGAACGCTTCTGGATTTCCTCGAGTTCTTTTTTCTTCCAGCTCTAGAGCTGTTGGGAGTGTACGTGGACGCGCCCTGGCACGCGATGATTACTATATAGAGCGCAGCCGGGTTTAGCTGCACGGAGAGAAGGGGAAGACGATGGCGGGCTTGGAAAAGGCTGTCAAAAGTTGAAAAGTTTGGTGCAACCGTGGGCAATCACTGGTGCGCCCGCCGGCCAACAATCTGAGGCCGCCTGAACTGCCCGTACTTCGTTCCGGAGCAGATGACTTTCAGAGCCTCTCCATCGCTGTCAGTGAGATCTGAATATTTCCTGTGCTGCTATACCGGCCGTGTGTTTATTCTGTACTTGTGCGTTATGGCAATCGTGCGGTTGACAGATGAGGCGATCAACCTGAATCGCATTTGGTCTGCATTGGCAGTGCAATGGAAGGAGGTTTCGGTTTCAGACCGGCATAGTGGATTGACTCCACACTGAGCTTTGGCAAAGCATTTGGAAATTTAAAATACAATTATTCCGCAGCTCAGATAGAGATGTTTGTCGGCGCAAATCGAGCTTGAATACAATGGTAATGCTCAATCATGAGGCACCTTCTCCTTCCTTCCACTTTCATTTATCTTCCTTTTTAGTTTTTTTTTTCTCATTTTATTTCAAGCACATGGATGGTAAGCTGTAAAACAACTCCACCAAGGTCTTGCCTTTTTTTGCATTTTCTCCAAAGCTTTTCCCTCTTCCATAAAGCCCCCCCCCCCCCTGCTGTTGATGGCAATATGGAGCACATAAAGCAGCACTTTATTTATTTATTTATTTGTGTGTGTGTGAGTATTGTTATCATCGACGACAAGACCTATGGATTATCCTGTGGACAACAATGGCGGCGAAAACTGTCCGTGGCTTCGCCTCCAACGAATACCTCTGGGCTAGTCCAATGTATCAACCCAATTCCTAATGCCAAATACGTTGCTATTGCCGCCGGAGGCTGGGATGCAACTCTCCTAATTAAGGGTTTTAAAAACAGATGAAAACCGGTTAAGTTTTACGATTTTTGATCAAATAGGTTCGATCAGTTTAGATTTAAGTTTAATTTTTTATAAATCAGCTAACTGATCAATTTTTACCCAAACTAAAACCGATTTCGTGCTCCTAATTTTTTTAAAAAACAAAACCCTACTCCTAATCACCACCATGAAGGCCACCAGAGACGGTCGGCAGCGCTGGGGGCAGCCTTGACAAGTGCACATGACCCTATACAGCGTCAGTGATAGGCTGCAGTGAGATCGATTCGAGTATTTGACGGAGGCCACCACTGGCACCAACACGAACTCAAGTTCCGAGTATTATCGCGAATTGGTATATCCGCTTTACGAAATTTTTATAACGATATATTTTTTTCAGCTTAACTCGCAAAGCTCATTGAACAACCTCTAAAAACTAGTGACTTTATTATGTTTGTTCTATTTATACTAATTTATATAGAGTTGCTTACTTATTATTTAAAATATTTTCTAACAAATTTTAGTTAAATTTGTTGAAATTTTATAGTGTGAACACGATGTTTTAATTCTATACCTAACTTTAAATTCACTAGAAACAAAAAAAAATCATCACTTCAAAGTTACTTTATTTTTAATTAGATGTATATATAATAATAGAGTGTTAAATTATATTAAGTGAATAAGTTATAGATTTATGTAATGATCGTTTTTTTTATGTCAAACGATACGATTTATAAATTTTCAAAAAATTTGTATATGATTTATGATTAATAATACGGCTCACAGATGCAACAACACCCGCACCACTTACAACTTAAAACACGACGATGGAAATCGATAGTCGAATTTCGCCTCTGGATAGATGGATGGATGAAGACGGGTGACTCGACTAAGGCAGGGAACTGTCAGCCTGGTTGTGTGGTAAGGAAATTTTATTGGACCAATCCAATCCCATAGTAGGTCCCTTGTCAATCCAAGCTAGAGCTTATCTTTATCCATATGAGTCATTTCCTATGTAGGGTCTTAAATAGACCGTGGTGCAACACAATCATATAAAGTCCCAATTGGAAAAGAAAAAATTATCTGTCGCAACAAGTAAAAAAAAACATCCCTAGAAAACCATACAATCCAGAATAAGCTCTGTAGTTAAGCAGAAAGACAGTAGAAACAATACATCAATCAAACAACGTATATTCAGTCTTTCAATGGTAGCTTCGATATAGAGAATTATCACAAGATGTAAAGCTTCGATATAGAGAATTATCACAAGATGTACATATACACACAATGAAGACGCATTATCTTCTTATTGTGATGATTACACTGCCTTCTTTTCTTTTAGTATTGTATGGAATGTATTATCTCCTATGGTAACAGCGAGCCCTGCGATCTTTTAACTTCTGTACACTTCATTTGCATTAACTCTCTGGGATTGGAGCGTAACCTTGTGGTTCTTCAAGGCGAACCGGAGCTATGGCAGCTACCACGACAGAGGCACCAAATAGCACCACTACCAATGCAGTGAAGTTCACCAAAAATGCTTCCGCGCCATATTTGTCGAGGCCTGAACTCTGGAGGAAAGTGAGCTTCTCCAGAAAGCCGAGCTCTGCAGTAGCCAGAGCTAAAATGTAGACAAAGAGCCCAAATAGTATGTGCCAAGGAAGAACACCCTTCCTCACATTTGGTGCCGCACCAGGGAAGAAAAATGTAACAAATCCGAAAATCCACTGTGATAGATAAGGCAAATGTAAGAACAATATTAAAGGCTAATAAAACAATTCATGCAGATTATTGGGCTGACTTCAAACTAGAACAGTAGAAGTGCATAGTTGCATTATTGCATCACCTAGCTCTGAAACTAATCCCACTTTTCATGACAGTTGATTGCTAATATAAAACTAAAGGAGTATATATTGAGTTTTCCAATTCGTTGATAACAAGATTTCAGAAGATACGAGAATGCATGGTACATATGCAATTAAAACAACAAAATCATCTGTATTTGTTCCATTGGGAAGTAAACTCTGTCAGTAAGTTCCTTTTTTTCTTAAATATAGTTCATACTAACTTATGAACTCTTATAATACAAGGAAATTATCTTTTAAAAAATACCGCTCCATGATAAATGCAGTAGTCCAGTATAACTATAGAAGGAACCTAAGTATGCAGCCATGTGAACAGTCTTACCTGGATACCATATAAACAAATTGTACCGATCCCGAGCCAAGAGTGTAGACTGTAAAGGTTGGCAATTCCGCTTTCATTGTGAAATTTGAAGGCACAGTATATCCCAAATGCACCAAGAACAAGTGCAATGGCATGGAGAACCAAATGAATCTGCTTAGTTGTGTCATGGTTCCATGTAGGAAGTACTTTGTATATCATTATAGCTGCCAACATGAATGTGATATTACAAAAGTGCAAAATTTGATCATGGCCAGAGACGTGCAAAAATTATCAACATTACCTTCACTGCCGAGAATAATATATCCTATCAGCATAAGAACAGGGTGAAGCTGCAATATATCAAAGAATGGATATTCAGTTTCTGATGGATTTTGAAATTCAAATGTTCTGCAATTTGATATCCTGAATCGCGCAAATAGTACGTATCAAACGAAGTCAGGAAATCTATCTCCCATGAAGACACTTTCAAAGTCCATATTATTAAGGGTTAACTTTAAAGAGTGGAAAAGGATCTATAAATTGAAAGGCATGTTACTCTTGCCCCCATCATATGATCAACGATGGTGTGTGTGTTGACCAGCAAAGGCATGTTACTGAATTCCTAACCTGAACCAAACTGAGTAAACAATGCTACCTACTGCCAACAACAAACGGAAAACTCTTTGCTCCAATCTTGTAGGTCTTGTCATCAACCCTTCAGAACATGATAAGTAATTCCATTGGAAACTTCCTCAGATGCAGCTCAAAGTTTTACACATGGTAGGTCCCTATTAAATTCTTTATGGCCCTCACCCATCAACCAAAATGTTAATGTTTGCTAATATCCATGTTTGATCAAACAAAGATTTGCTAGTTAACGACCTCTATTGACAGATTGGCTCAAAATGGTTATTTACCAAGTATGTGAGTACTGAGTAGTCACAAGATGTTCTTTAGCAAGTAACAGAACCTTCATAGGATTTACCAACTAATCACCCGTTACTCCCCGATAAACTAAATATAAAAAATCGCTAAATCTTAGAGCAGTGTTTAACCTAGCCAGACATACGCTCTACCCTTTTCACATGTTAACGAATTGTGCTTCCTACCCCCACTCGACGCGGCATCGATTTTTTTTCCCTCTCATATGAAAAAGCGAAATCACAGAGCAGAGAGCGACAATAACTCACGTTGAAGATGAGGTTCTTGTTGGTGTCCTCGAAGGCAAGCCCGCCGCGGAACTGGATGCACCAGACCAGCACCATGACCCCCGCCACGACGGCCAGCGCGTGCGCCAAGTACGTGAACGGCCCCGCCCGCACACCGAGCCCCATGGTCTCCGGCGGTCTCCTCGTCCTCCCTCTCCTTCCCTTCCCCCGGCGCGTGAGCTCCCCGAGCTCCGCTGCGGCTGCCGACGACGACGACGGAATGAGTGGAGAGAATACGCGAGCGTGGTGGGCGTGGGCCTCGCCGTCCTATAAATTTGGAGATTTGGGTGATTTTTTTCTCGGGTTTTTTTTATTCAGCTTGGCTTCGGGTCTTCGTGGGTTCTGATAAAGCAATTTGGGTGGGTAGGTGTCCGTGTACATTATTGGGGAGATTTATGCGAGCGGGCCAGATAGTAAAGGGCAAATCTGTCTTTTTCTTTCGTCGGTTTGTTGGATGTCATTTAGCCGATAATTGGAGATTAGTGAAAAATTGTTCCTAATTCAAATTATTGGAGATTAGCTGGATATCACATAGTAGTACTCATTTCGTTCAAAATTAATAGTCACTTTGCACTCTTCAAATTTTTTCTATTTTCAATACCTCTTTACTCTATTTTTTTCATTGTTTTCAAAATATTTCACTTTTTTTAGTTTCTTAATTTTCGTACTCAATCCAAAACGACTTTATAAAAAACGGAGAAAGTAGCATCTTTTTTCCCTTAAAACAAGTTCTGTTAGCATCTTGACTCTTGAGACACTGCGAGCAACTGGTTACTTCTAGCATGATCCATAGACGGGGACGGCGAAGAATGTGATGGCGAGTTGCTAGCGTGGAAAAACTGCTGCCAAGTATACGCGGATGGACACAGGTTGTTGAAATTCGTGAACGTGAGTTGTCATACGTGATTGAGGCCGAACGCATACTATATTTAAGTTACATATTGGAGATGATTAACGCCAGAATAGTATTCTGGAGGGCCACCTGGTATTGTGAGATTTGCAAGCTACAGAAGGGAGATTATTTTCTTTTAATTATGTCTGGAAATTTGTATCAACAGAGGGCATTTGGTCTAGTGGTATGATTCTCGCTTTGGGTGCGAGAGGTCCCGAGTTCGATTCTCGGAATGCCCCTTTTTTTTCTCCTTTAAATAGTTAATTTTATAACCAAAACTGAATCATGGGAGCAAATAAAAGAGGCCCGTTAAGCAAC
>BCLH01001605.1:40231-72293 GCA_001602315.1 Zoysia pacifica | reverse complement strand
GAGGAGCACGGCGGCGCGCCCGAGGCCAACCCGTTCGGCGCGCGCGCCGTCAGGCTCTACCTCCGCGAGGTGCGCGACAGCCAGGCCAAGGCGCGCGGCATCGCCTACGAGAAGAAGCGGCGCCGGCGCCGGCCGCCCGCGCGCAAGGAGGTCAAGCAGGAGCAGGAACATCACCCCAACCACGCGCCCGTCGTGTCGATGGCGGAGCCGCGAAGGGACTTACACATACCGGAGCTAGCGCCGCACTTCTTGTTCCCGCACGCGCAGTTCTTCCACGGCCACTTGTTCGCGCCGGCCACTACGGAGTCCGCTGTCCCGGGCTCGGAGCCCGGCGTTGGTGTGACCGGGGACGGGGAGGAGTCGGAGGACTTGGTGCAGGCGATGGCGGAGGTGCACGCGGCCGCGTGCATGATCCCCCTGTCCGTGTTCCACTAACAAGCATAGCTTCCCTCCGCTGCTGCTCCAGTGCTCCAACGCCGTAGACAGAAATCGTGCAGTCGCTAGGCGGATCGTGTTCAATGGCGATCGACGTTGATGATCCGTCGCGCCGTTTTCTTTATTACCCAGCTTAATTTGTCGGAGTACTACTGTAGTACGCTACTGCACCTGCACGTGGTCTGTGTAATAGCGGTGCTCCATCCGGATTATTTCCTGGATAGGAGTACCTTTTGATTACTACTTTGCTTGATCTTATGATTTTGTGGGTGTTTCATGTTGATGACGAATGATGAAATCGTGCCTTATTAGTTGTCCAAATTGTTTAGATCGTATGGTTGATCTCTATTTATTTTGAGACTTCCACCAGATTTGAGGCAGATTTTAACCAACAAGTACTCCGTGAATCTGTTCCATACTCCATCCGTCCCAGAGACCAAGGTTGCTTGTTCTATCTGCTCAACAACCAGTGATGCGCTGGCGAAGTTCCCAGGAGACAAGTGCATCATCCGGATGCATGTAATCCTTCCGACTGCTTCTTGCGTTGTCCTGAGTCCTGAGATGACGAACCAGTTGTTCGGAAAATACTCCTACTCCTACGTAATTTGCTGTGCTGCGGTCCAAACTCAAACATTCGATACAGATTGGCAGAGGGAAAACAACAAGTGAATTTCGTGGATTTTCAACTGCGCTTGAGTAAAAAAATTAAAATTTGAATGAACTGCTATAGTAATTCGGTTGGTTTTATTGGTTAGCCAATCGGTTTTCGGTTTTAGATTTTAAAATTTGAAACCCACCAGTTAGACGATCGGTTTTACTGGTTTATTGGTATTTTGAATTTTTTTAAATTTCTAATTTTTAAAAATTTTTTAAAACGAACACCGATCGTCCAGTAAAACCGAATCGAACCAATTTCACTGAAAATGCAATTTTAAGTGGTTTTATAAACCTTTGTCGTGGCACTACTTATCGTTTTAAATTTTCACGCAGCGAGCCTTGCTAGAAAATGACGACTACCTTGGGTGGTCTTGCGTCCCTGCATGATCAAATTTTGACAAAGTGCTGCAGTTTATCACCACGGAGCGTTGCTTCATGCATGGACGTTTGTGCCTCGACCCATGCGGCCATCGGGCCATGCCTGCCAATGGCATGCACCATCACGGCTCTCTATTTCACCGAGACGTGTCAAACAAGCAGCGGCCATGATTTGAAAGGACGAGGGATGGATCGATAGAGAGGATCGGGGAGATCTCGGGGAGATCGCCTTGATTTGGGGAAGCAGCTGCTGCTTTCAGGCTCTGAGGTTGCCGGAACAGTGAAAAATTGGAAATGGCTAGTTGCAGCGAGGTCGTACTACTACTTGGACTGCTGGTCCACTGCGGAAGCTGCATGGTGAAGTCCCGTCTTTTCACTCGAGTGAGTCGAGTCATCGGTTTTTTTTTTCTTTTGACGACACAAATAATCGTCCATCATCATCTCCAAAATGCACGTTCGCATTATTGGTCCCTTCAAAAAAAAAAATCAAATCACATGGAAGCACTTGAAGTTTGCTCAATGTTCTAGGGTCGAATCACGGCGTCGTGGATTTTCACGGTCCTTCCCTCCAAGGAACGGAGTCGAACTTTGGAGACAGAGAGCGAGCAAGACGGTGTGGAGGGGAAAGGTGCTGACGACAAACACTGAATCACTGGAGTCAGCTGATGTGACCTGTCTGCTTTCTTGCGCCGTCCCTGCAGCGACGACAGCTTTTGCCTTTGAGTCTTTGACCCTTGCTGGTCCTATTTATAATAAACTATTTCACAATAAAATAAACAAAATTTTCATAAAATTATTAAATAAGATGATTAAAAAAAATAGAATTAAAAAAATTAAAAATATATTTATTTTAAAACAGAGAAAGTACTAAATTTACAGAATTATTGGACCACACTAAATTTGTGGATAACACGAGAGCAAGCCCCAATGCACAGCTCCAGCCGTATATGTGCAAAGAGTTGCAGACAAGCTCCCGTGTTGGCGAAGGACCTTTGATGCAGAGAAGCCCGGGTGAAGTCAGTTCCTTGATCCATGGGCCGGGAAAGATATCGATGTCATTCAACGGCGTGCGCTTTCTATGTGCCGGCTAGGGCCCGTCGATCCGGGTCCAATTTACCATGGGCCCAAGAATGCGACGGCGGTGGCCCAAGGCCCCAAGCATTGCACAAATATGTATACAACAGTACTAACACTGAGGCCTCTTTTGGATTGAAAGATTTTTTCTGCGTTTTTCTCTGTAAAATTGAACTGATTTTTATAAAAAAATTTGTGAGATTCTTATCAAATTCCTGCGTTCCTAAGGAGCCCTAATAGATTTAAACAGCAACTTCAAAAAACTAATGCGTCAACTCTATAACAAAGCTATATACTCCTGTTGTGTATTGATTTGTATCAAGAACAACGTACTACTCTCTCTGTCCTAATTACTTGTCATCCTACAGTTCATAAGTTGTAACATCCCTCATGTTTCGAATCAGAAAATTCAAATTTGTACTAGAACTCAATTAACCGAGTCAATAGAAATTCAAATTTGATTGATTTAAAAAAAAAACTCAAAGAAAGCAAGCTTAAGAAAATTCAAAGAAATATCTAAAACAATTCTTAATTGTCAACGATCACAAGGTTCAGAAAGTATATAGGGATTTTTGTAAAAATTTAAAACCAAAAATGTAAGTCCCCAAATATTTTAATTCCTCAAAAATCAGTCATCTGCCTTTCGAATTTCCTAGAATTAAATCCGCTGTGAATTTGAAGATGCTCCAAAAAGGAAAGTTGTTCCTCATAAAATGTTCTTCAGCCCTACAAAGTTTGAAATTCATCCGAGCTTGGGAACTGAAGTTTTTGAGTCAAAAACAGTAAGCTTCCAGAAAATCCAGAAGAAAATCAGAAAATTGAAAAACTCGCGGGCCCCGCCTGTCGGCCACTGCTCTTCTTCTCCTCCTTCCCCCGCTGCTCACGGACAGCGCGCACTGCGCGCGGCGCGCCCGACAGTACCTAGCTGGCGCTCGCTCCTTCCCTCACTTCCTTATCCCCGGCCGAGCTTCTCGTTCCCTCCCTCACTCTCTCTTTCACTCTCTCGGCCGCCCCCATCGCCGCCGTGGGCGAACACCACCGAAGCCGCACCGGCCCCTCCATCCTTGCGAGCAGCGGCACCCCTTCGTCCTCCAGCAAACCACAAGCTCACCTCCACTCTCCCTCCTCCAATCCCCAAAGTGGTGGCGTCGAATTTTGAAGTCTTTCCGAAGCTCGAGCTTCGGAGCCGCCGGAGCCATTCCTCCAAATCGAGCCCTCTCCGGTGAGCCTCGGCCCGTTTCAACGCGGCCAAACCCTCTCGACCTCCTACCGCTCCTTCGGCCGAGCTTCTTCGTAAGAATTTTGGGCCTGTGGTGCAGGAATCGCGGAGCTCCTCGCCATCGGCCACCGGAACCGCGCACCTCACCGTCGGCGACCCACTTCCGGCCATCGTGGTCGACGACAAACTCCTTGCCGCTCTTCTCCTCGCCTTGGTGAAGCTCTTAGAGCAGACGGTTTCCAGTTTCGTGCACCGAGGAGTCGTCGCGACCTTGCCGAACTCTCCTCCGCGCCGCCGCACGCCGTCACCCTAGTTCCGGTGAGCTAGTGACCACGACGACCTTTCTAGGAAACTTCCCGCGCGGCGGTGGTCCTTTTCGGACTAGTCCCCGGGCTCGCGACCGTCGGGGACGACGAGCCGATTGTTTTGCTGTTTGTTTTTGTTTTGGCATTGCATAGCATGCATATTTCTTTTGTCGTTGTTTCATTGTTTAGTGAGCAACGTACTCGAGAGTGACGTGAGTGCTCCAGAGGGTGAAGTACCTGTGGATAGTTTTACTGAGGAGACTTCAACATCGCAAGGCAAGCATCATACATGTTGATCTTTATTTTATAGAAATTATGAAATGAATTAGTGTTTTATTAATGTTGTTGTCGGGCAATAAGATAAGTGTGGTTATGTGGAAATCTGAATATTACCCCTCCTTAGAGTCTTAGGTTTATAGATTGTATTGGTAGTTTTTAGATCCGATGTGTCTTACTTAGCCATGTCTAGACCGGTAGAAGTCGAATCAGTGGAAGGTCATCACCTTTTCGCGGATATAGGGTCTTTATCCAACTTGTTACCCATATAGTTGGTCTAAACTTGAAGATGATGAAGTGTAGACCGGACAGGCAAGTATAAGTTGGCAGCAGAAAAGGAGTCCTGTGTGCGGTAGCCCTGTCTGTGTCAGTTAAGGACCGTCCGTTGTTAATTGTTGGCCTAAGCACTTTTTGTTCATACCATATATCGAATATAATGGTAAGAAAAGCTGAATATCTCATTTGCATACCAACGTTTGGCCCATGACGGCATGTCTTGACTGACACGCACGAGTGACCGCTGGGCTCCCACGAGACACGGGACCGGTCCTCTCTGACATGTCGATTGTTCAACCGTTCAGAAATGGATGAGAGAAAAGTTGACATAAGTACTCTCTTATGCGACGTCACGAGTTGCATAAGCTGGATGGTACTCAAGTCGTGTGGGTACAGTTGAACTTCTCTGTAAGGTGTATAATCGGTTTGGATTGCCGCGGTCTCAGTTATGATCGAGCTTGGTGTCCATTGATTTTCATCGTAGTTAACAACTTCACTTCTTTAATCAATGATGGTAAAGTTGTGAGATATATTAGAGATGTATTGTTGACATATCTCTTATTACGATATTATATAATTATTTAATTGCTTGAGTTTAGTAATTAGTTGCCCATGAGTCTTTACTTTATGCTTCGCTTTTAAATTAGTAATATCGACTGCTTTTTCGCAATTAAGCTTTATTGCATTATTATCCTTGCTAATGCCTCATACATGATCCTTAGAGTCAGGATGTACGTCCTACGAGTAAGTCTTGCTGAGTACTTTCGTACTTACGTTTGCAATATTGAAGTTTTGCAGGTGAGGCTGATTTGATTTTTGGCTATTTCTTCCCTGCCGATGTTGGCGAAGGGGCTGGATAGTCTGTGTTCTTCCTTTACGTGACAGTGGTGTTCGTAGGCTGAGCACACTGTCTTTCGGTTTGTTTTAAAATGTTTCGCTGTGTAGTACTCTCCATTATGTAGAACCTAATGAAAACTTAGTACTTGTTTAATTATGTTTTAAAAAGTTTGAGAACTAAAACTTCAACTCTGCTGCTCTTATTCTTGTTCTAATTAGAAACTTTTATTTAAGGTTTGTAATAACTTATATGTATGTATGTGAGATCACTATTTGATGTGTACAACGTTGAATATCGATATGTCATTGCCTTGAGCAGTGTTTGGGAAGCATATCGGAGGACTATTAGGGTTGAATTCTCGTTAGTTGAATGGAGTTTGAGTTTGGTTTGAATATCAAGCTAATTCGATTAATTGGAACTCAACTTGAACAGTTCCTCACACAAGTTTTCTCTTTTATTTGTCATTTTCGCTTCTCAATACACTTTTCTCTATTCCTAATAATTCTTTACTCTATCTCTCTTCTCCTCATTTTCAGCACATATCATCTTTTTCATCATTTTTAATTCACATGTCCACACCTAAAATGACGAGTAAATGTAGACGGAGAGAGTAGTTTATACTGCTATTGCTTCACTTATCAGTGAGAGGAAGATGAAATAGATGTTCTTCAATCTGTATTTTCTGATAGTTTTATTAATTACTAGGATCACTCCATACATTTTTACTCCGTTTGTCTCGTTTTATAAGTTGTTTTGAAGTTTGTCATGAGAATTAAAAAAAATAAAAAATTGAGATATTGTTAAAAACGAGAAGGAGAGATAGAGTGAAGATGTATTGAAAAGAGAAAAATTATCTTGAAAAATGAGAATAATTTATAATTTTAAAAAATTTGAAAAGTTAGAATGACTCATAATTTAATATGGAGAGTGTATTTTAAAAACAATATCCGGTGCAAAGTATAGCAAGCGGAGCCCCGATACCCCCTCCATAATTCGAAATGGTTTACTAGACGAGCATACAAGATGCAACGACAAGCACGAAAAATCGGGCAGTATACCATGTGGAAGAAAAAGAACTCTCGAGCGAGTTTCATGGAACTCGATGGGGCACATAAATTATCTTCAAGTTCCATGCGGCCTTGTCACTTCTGTGGGCCTTTGCATGCACGGCCTGAAGAATTCCGGTTCCGTGGACACCCTCAACAGCTGACGGCCCATCAGGCCCAGCGCATGGTACATCAAACAACACGAGTCTACCACCTTTCCGTTGCTCGCGTCCTCCGAGGCTCCAATTCCCCCATTCATCTCGCCGTCCCCGCGATGCCGCCGCTCCTGAATTTCAGAACGAGATACTGCCGCTCCAAACCCTAGCTTGGTACTCCCCACCCATGACTCCACGAGACATGTTCCCGACGAGCCGCGGCTGATCAGCTTCACTGTTCGCCGTTGCGCATGCTGGTTTTTACGCAAGCCGCCGCGGCGGGGCGGGGTGCCGCTGATCGGTTTTGCGACAAATCTCTGCTGTGGCCGCCGCCGCCGCGGGTCTAGGAATGGGGTAAGGTAACCCAGTAGCCAGCTGGCTTCCATGGGCACCGCCATCGCCGCCGCCGCGGGTTGCTTTGGGACCATGCGTCATCTGTTTCTGACATGCTCGCATTCCTGGAGGTCCTTGTCCTTCCGATTCCTGCCCGCGGTGAGAGATAACTTCCTGCCAATTATGGATTCGTCGTCTGTTGGCACCCGTTCTCGTTTCCCTAGAATTTACTCTGGGTGCGATCATCTGTTCCAGAGCGATTGGTTGGTGGACCAAATCGAGCCTGCATATTGTTAAATTGTTTCTTCTCGCTTTTTTTTTTTTCTCTTTGGCTTTGTGATCGATAGGGTGGCCTGGGAAACTATTTCGCGGTGGGTTAGATTGCAGTCTCTAGTACTTTTGCTTCTGATGGATACAGCATACAGTTATTCTGAATGTCTAATTTGTGATGGAACAGAGACAAGCTTTTTGTTTCAATATTTGTTTCTGCTCCTGCAGTGCACTGCAACACAGTATAATTGCTGCACAGAATTTACAAGGGGCTTTCAAAATAGCACTGCAACACAGTATAAGAATTTATTCTAAACAATTTTGTTCAAGTGCAATATCTGTGCTTGAGGTAACCTGTCATTAGAACATCTTAAATCATGACTCTAGTTGCGTATCCCAATGCCTAGATCTATGTTTTGATTTTAGACCTGGGATAGTGTGATGCAGTGTTAACTTCTCAAGATATTATGAATGCAGATATCATAATGTAATGTATTCCCCTAGCTTATGTATTTCTAAATTCAATAACTGGTGCAGTTTGTCCATAAAATTTACCGTTGCTGAGTTCTGAAGTATGATGTTGATTGCATGTGCAGTAGCTCACTCCTTTATTAGCTCTTTGAGATATGTTCACTGAAATGTTAGAGCATGTAAGTAAATTGAAATTCAATGAAATATTGTGTCCACATTTTAGAATAACTGAGCATATCATCTTGTCTGTAAATATACTGCCTTACACGATCAGTCAATGTGCGTGAATGTTTTGTTCAGTACCAAAAAGCCCTATGCATTTAATGCTAGAAGTACCATTTGTAAAGCTTAAATTAGCAGGATGAAGGGCTTGGGTGGATTAGAAAATTGTAAATCATATTAGAATTTGATTGTGATAGTTTTGAGTTTGGATTCCATGGTGTCAGGATGCTGCATTACACTTCTGTTATTATAGATAACTGATCATGCAATATGAAATATATGCTTGCGCTAATGCCTGGGCCGCTGCTTGCTGGGGTGGGGGGGGGGGGTGCAGTTCAGTTAAAAGGTGTATGAGACTACGAAACGTTCTGATCGGTTTGAAGAGCAGCTCTGTTATGTTTCATGTGGTTTTACTGGTTGCATTACGATTCCTAGGCACAATTTGATACAGCCTCAAAGCAGATTTAGATGGTATTACTTGGGTTTGATTTTTATACTGAGTATTCACATTCTATATTTTCTATTTGTTTGCATGGTCCGTTCTAATTGAAAATAACCCAAAGAAGAAACTGATTTGTTTAACGGTGTGCATTGTTCAACTAGTATTCGTTTTGGTTTCTAGGGGTGGAGGCTCTCGTGTGCTTCATTTTTTCCCCGATTTGCTGTTAAAATTGTAATTGTGCAAGATACTTGATTCATATATTTACTTTTTTACTCTTTCTATTTTTAAAATATCGACACCATTGACTTTTAACATCTAATTTTGGCCATTTGTTTTATTAAAAAAATATAATAAAAATAATATTTTTATTATAATTTACTTTATTATTAGTGGTATTTGAACACAACTAATAATTTTACAAATTTTAATAATTTTTTTAAATAAAACTAATGATATAAATTTTTATTAATAGTGTTAATATTTTAAAACTGGAGTGAGTACTTATTATTTTCATCAAAGGAACAACTTCTTTGTGGACAGAATGGTTTAAAGTATTCAAACTGTGCGCATGAGCGGCCTATCTTCGCCAGCATACCTAAAAATTACACAATAACAAGATGTTAAAGGCGAACATCTGATCAATGTTTTGCTGCCTATTAACTTTAGGCCATTATATCGTTCCACTTATCGACGCATAGTAACCATAAACGGACCAGTTAATTGCACAAAAAAGCTGATCCACTGAACGGCAGCCCATCGACGACCCACATAATTTACTCGAAAAAACTTATTAATGGCCTGACGACGAGCAGCCCACTCATCCATGTAGATAAATCAGCCTATTAACAATCTGACGAAAAGCAGCCCATGCTTGGCCCACTAACGAAAGTACACCCGCCCATTAACAGCCCACAGCCGACACCAGCCTCTTGACGGCCGACTAACATATGTAAACTGGACTGTCAATGGGCCACAAACAAAAACAGAACAGCCCGTTAACGACCTACTCGCGGAGGAAATGCAGCCGTTAAAGGCCCACTAACAGAGTAAACAGCTTCTTAACGACCCATTAACTGACGCAGTGCAGCCCATTAACGGCCCAGACACTGACGCAGCGCAGCCCATTAACGGCCCACTAACGGTGCACTGCAGCCATTAAAGGCCCACAAGCGTATTCAGTACAGCCCGTTAACGGCCCACTAGCGGTCGTAATGCAGCTCGTTAACGGCCCATTAGCGGTCGTAATGCAGCCCGTTAACGGCCCATTAGCGGACGTGATGCAGCCCGTTAGCGGCCCACTCGCGGACGTGATGCAGCCCGTTAACGGCCTACTGGCGGACGTCATGCAGCCCGTTAACGACCCACTAGCGGACATAATGCAACCCGTTAACTACGCACTAGAGGAACTAATGCCGCCCGTTAACTGCCCACTAGAGGAACTAATTGAGCCCTTTAACGGCCCACTAGCGGACATGTTGCAGCCTGTTAACGGCCCACTAGCGGCCGTGTTGCAGCCCGTTAACGGCCCACTATCTGAACTTGTTGCAGCCCTTTAACGGCCCACTAGCAGACGTAAATTGGCACCTTAATGGTGCCACAGACAGCTATAAACAGCCCGTTGATAGCCCAATAACGGGCGTACGTTTCCTGCTAACCGACGTAAAACAGCCCATTAGCTGCCTAGTCACCGACTTGACGCAGGCCCATTACCATCGCCGTGTTTTAATCGTAGCCCACTAGAGGTTATGTGACAACAGTACCCTGTTATCTGTCCGCAAATCAACTTACCTTACTGAGGGAGCAATTATCAATAACCAACTTTACGACACGGAGCATTAATAAGTTTCGACTGCTTCGCTACAGATGCAAAGCTCATTTTGTTTAACCTATTTACATTTTATTGTACAAAGTTTCAACTATCTGCGGTGTGTCAAATTGTCTTGCGCCATGATCCGTCACAAGATTATTACAAGAGTCAGCCATACAAAGACTCCTCACCTGTCGTTCACCCCAAAAAGTATGACACTCCCTCCGTCTCTGTTGACTTTACCATTCGTGTGATTCAAATAAATCTATGATTAATCAAATTATATCAAAAATATATAAAATTTATCAAAAATAAATAAATAAAATGAATGATCAAAATAAATTTAAAAATCAACGGCAACATCAATTAAAAAACGGAGAAAGTATACAAATAGCACTTTGTATTCTTTTTTTTCCTGATGCGAAGTCCCTTAAAGTGTTAAAATGCAAATTAATTTGCACTTGTTTATAGGTATTATCCAGTTCGTTACTTTAGGGAACTAAGGAAAATGATACCAAAACAATTTTCTCCAAATAGAATAACCACTACCTCATCTATTGTTGCATTAAGACTGACAGTCAGCCCGCTTGTACTCAGGGGGGAAGCACTTTAATTCTGTACAAGACCACTTGTGGAGACTGCAACTGTATGTGATAACAAGCAGAAGGGGGACAGTAAAAGGGTTATGCTTAAATGATCAAGCGGCAGCAAAATAAACTGACTTGAAAGTTGAAGTTTAAGAAACAGCATTCACATAATAGACATTTGTGTTGTTGCTTGAGGAATGGCAAGAAATTGGTTCCAAGATGCAAACTACAAATTGTATGCTGTCATGAAAAAGTATGCAAACTACATATTGTATACAATGGGCGAAACGCAACGTTTTGTAAATGCTAATGGAAAATAAAAAAGTGGAAATTTGATGTCCTGCAATAACTAAAAAGCACCAAAGCATGATAGACATGTTCCTGCAGAGATTTCACAACTTTCTACAAACTGAGCATATTTTGCAGCCAAAAACTTACGGCAAAATAGAGGAATTCTAGGACAGTTACCGGAAAAATATATGGGCTCCCATGCATTTGTCACAATTATAAAAGTAAAGGATAAGATGGAAAAAAAACAGCTAGCTTATCGTTGGAATGCGCCTAGACATTCCTGTAGAGGCATTTTCATTGCATCATGGTCTGCCCCAGGTGGAACTGAATGTTGATCCAGGGATTAATGCATTATGTCAAACAATTAACCATGCACCTATCAGAAATATGTTCCAGAACGTAACCTATCCAAAAAATAAAGTGCCTGTTGTGGCGTATGGTGGACGCCACAACACCCTGCCCAATAGCGACAGCCAGTTAGTTGTTAGTTAAGGTTTGTTAGCTTAAAGATTAAATTGTTTAGGGTTTGTTAGTTAAAGATTAGGTTATTTAGGGTTTGTTTTAGTCGATTTAAGGTTTGTTAAGGCAAGCAGGAGATACATTGAGGGCAAGCTAAAAAGAAGTTGATCTTACCACGGGAGGGGGGGGGGGGGAGATTACCTTCAGCTGTAGCCGTGGCCAGGAATGTATCCCAGCCCGGTGGATCCTCTACCACAACAGTGTCTAACTATGGCAAACAATCCACTACAAACAAAGATGCTACCCTAATTTTTCAATAAGTAGGGCTTTTAAATATTTCCATTCACCTTAGGAAAAAATACCACCGATGAGAATGTATAGGAGATAGTAATGTAAAAAGTTTATTCAAGCAACAAAATTCCACAGCGAAATTTTCCCCAAAAGATAAATCCAAACTCTTAACTGAAAATCGACACAATAAGAACGCCTAATACATGCTAGTTTACATTGATATCAGGCTGAGGCACATTTCTGACGAGACTTTACTAATTGCCAAAGGATGAGACACTATTTAAGTGGCTGCCAATTATGCAGTTCTAGCAAATGTAACATTAATGTTAACTGTTAGTAAACTCATCTGAACAGGCTGCAACATTACCAAAGTGAAAATTCCATAAAAGATGCATTGCAGATAAAATAAGTAGCAAAACAAGAAATAAAGCCGAACCTGCATAATCTGACTTGCATTGAGTTAAAAATTCTTGTTGTATGATGATGGGTCATAACGACAGCTGCGCAGATCCAATTGTTGACTCTGATACTTGTACTCCCCAGTTTTTTCCCTGCTAGTTCGATGCTGCTACCAACTTGAACAACATGATAACAAGGGCTATATTATTGCACATGGCAGAGCAATAAGTCCACACAAACCCACACAAACCATTAGATGACCGCATTAGATATTTCTCCTGATCTATATCCATATAGACCCCATCAGCAACTCTTGGACCCTGATTTTTTGAGCTGGACCTGAAAAAAAGACTTACTCGTAATCAATCAGATTAAGATGAGTATGAAAATTACCAGAACAGTTTATTTAACTATACATAAGCAAAATACCAAGCAAGCCCAATCTAATTTCCACAAAAAAAAAGAGAAAAACATTATCAAACTCAATTTCAACTCCCAGATCGAGCCCGCTTCTCCACATAACACCAACATCTCAAATGCCTTCGAAAACCATGGTGTTTAGATTCATAGAAAACTTAGTAACGAAATCAGGAAACATCGCCTCTCTTCTACAGATCAGTCTCTTACTCCTCCTCCATATCACCATTGCCGCAACCATAGCCCTAGCCGTCGCCGCCCCTCAGCGGCGCCGTCTCAGCCATCGCCATATTGGATCCGCGGTGAGGCGTTGAGGTGGTGGAGCTGGGATGAAGCAACGGGAGAGGGAGCCAAAGGTGAGGGCTGCGCTTGATGGTGGTAGTGCAAACCTTTCGCGTGCGAGCCCGCCTGGGAGAGAGCGTGGACCCATCTGTCATCGCCAAGGTTTACAAATCCGCTCAAAACCAGTAGGTTTTCGCGGTTTTCGATGAAACCGGTCCGGTCTGGTTTTGACGATCGGTTTTCGTTTTAAAATTTTTTTAAAAATGAAAATTTGAAAAATTTTGGAGTACCAAACACCGGTAAAACAGAGAGGTAAACCAGTGAAACTGGTGGGTTTCAAATTTTGAAACCTAGAAACCGATGAAATTAGAAAAACCGGTCGATAAACTGGTGAAACCGCTCAATAAACCGGAAAAACCGGCTGGTTTTCAATCAAATTTCGTTCAAATTTTGATTTTTCGATTTGAAACGGTTTTCGACCGGTTTTCACGGGTTTCGCGGTTTTTGTTAAACCGGTCCCGACCGGTTTTACCAGTTCAAATGATAACAAAAACCTTGGTCATCACGCAGGCAATGAACAACAACTGTTCACCACGAACTGGTTCTTTTATAAGTAGTAAAGATTACAGCAGACCCACACTTATAAACTGTTAAAAGGCCATAGGGATACTGACATGATCCAGACTAACAAACCAATTAGCTACTCTAACTGATTTGGTAAACCGAGGCTCCAGAATAGATTCAGGGTAAGCAGTTTCAAGTCTCCAGAATTTAATATAAGCCCAGCAAAAGTTGAATCACCACTGTGAAATTCGAATTCCAGTACCTCGTTTGAGAAAGCTCAAATCCAGCCATCCCCAATGGTTCAACTACCCACTGTTTATTTTACATGCAAAATCTTAACAAAACCTTCTAGCACTAAACCAGCCAGACGCCAATGGTAGCAATCCTAAGCGAAGATAGACAAAAGCAATCCTAATTCCACCAATAATCAAGCGAAATCCTCTCAATTCCTCGCGAAGTAACGAATTCCAAAACAACTGGAAGCATCAAACCCTAGACCCGTTCCGATCAGACAGCAGGACGTATATCACGCACCCAACAACTGCACGCGACGCAGAAACCAAACGCGCATACAAACGCACGCGGAGACGAACACATCGATCATCATATGGACGGGCACCAACCTCGGGCTAAGGCTAGGGTTGGCGCGTCGTCGTACCGACGGGGATGGAGCTCGCGATGTAGAGCGCTTCGTAAATCGCCGGCGGCAACCGTAGCCCCGCTCTCCAGTGAAATCACGCCTTACCACCGGCAATCGCCGGAAGCCGCGCCCGCCGCCGCCGCCGCCTCTGGGTCGACGCTTCGCGTCCACAGAACGGACAGGGAAGTGATCGGCTGTCGCGCAAGGGCCAACCGGCCAAGGGCCCTGTTACACTACGCTTGCTGGGCTTTTTTTGGGGACCGAATGAGTCTAGGGAGTACTGACCAGGGACTGATGGCCCAGGGACTATTGAAGGGTCCAAATTTTATTGTGCGTGTTACGTAATACCGCTTGAAGATCAAAAACTGAAAATCTTCAATTGCGCGTGTATATCATCCGTGCACTCATAAACCTCGGTAGTATAATCACTCCGTGGGCCTAGGCATACGAGGCGTTGCGACAACCAAAAGGTCGTCCCGCCGTACAGCCGGGCCAAGAGTGTGAAGCACCGGGTGGTAGCCACGACTGCCGGGCCAAGAGTCTCCGTGGCCTGCTTCTTCAGGCCGGGTGGCCCCGCGGCGTCGACGAGGGACGCCACGCCTCCGCCGTATAGGAGCTTCACGGCGGCGGAGTTTCGCAGTCGCAGCTTATAAAGGGAGAAGGGCGTCGGTGACCAGCCTGCACTGGACTGCTTCAGGCTATGAAGAGAACCTGGCTCCCTCTGTCAGCACAGTTTCGGATCTTCCTAAATAAAATCCTTCCATGTCACGATCTTGCTTTCCGTAAGCGCACTAAAGAGTCCGGGAAAATGTTGTGATTTCCTTACATGTATGTAAAAAAACGTTATCAAAGAAGAGAATGGTATCTTCGATCTATTTCAACGACTGATCGCATGGCAAAGAAGAGGGCACGAAAGAGGAGATCGCGGCCGCGGCGCCGAGAAAGCCAGCCCCGATGAGGAAGAGGAAGAGGAAGAGGAAGAGGAAGAGAGGAGTTGTCGCCGCGGCAGGCGCCCGTCTGCCGGCGCGCACCCTGGTCGCCTCCATGACGCTCTCGAAGCACAACCGCCGCATGATACCCTGGTCGCCTCGGCCCGCCGCTCCCCCACCCGCAGATCGCGTACACATCCCGACGGCGAAGATAACTAGAAACAACTGCAGCAGGCAGCGCACTGTCACCGTCAGCGCGTTCCATAGTTTCCACGCAGGGGGTCCGTGCGCCTCATCGGGTTCTAAGCTGGGTTTCATGCGCGGATAGCCAGTGAATACGCAACAAGTAATTGAAATTACGCGAAGCTTTTGATTCTTTGCTTCAAGGTTTCATGTTACTACTTCCTCAAAATTAAGCATACATGAATGTTGAGATTTCATCTTTCTGCTACCTCTACCTCCTCGAAACTCGAAAGCTTCAGACCGGTAGTAGTATTTGCTACTTCTACTGAAGTGTAAGTCGAAACTGGAAGAAAATAGACTGACCAATAAAAAAAAAAGTAGCGCATGCTTCTGTTCAGAGCTGCTGAATTGTTCTTAGTTCTGCAGAACAGGAAGGGATGCCGGCCGGCGCCCGCATGCCAGATTTGGCCGTCGAAAACCATTTGTCCTGTGGACTGGGTCGGTCGGTCTCATCGAGTCCAGGCGTTGCGTTTTTTGGCAGGGGCAAGCAGAGGCTCGGGGACCAGGTCGCCTCCCTCCATGCACGCCGCCGTGGCTATATATACCCACGTCCTCACGCTCTTCTGCATCCAACAAACAAAAAACAATCAAGCTCGCAGCACACTGATTCAGCTCGAGCTTCTCTCTCCTTCTTCGGCCCTGCATCATACACCAAACAGTCTAGTGTAGAAGTCGATCTCTACGCAGCCAGCCATGGCAGCAAGCTCCTGCTCGCTTCTCCTCGCTGTCGCGCTGCTTGTCGCAGTACTGTCGCCTTCTGCGGTTCTCGCTTCCGACCCGAGCTCTCTCCAGGATTTCTGCGTCGCGGACTTCAATTCAAACGGTATATCTGTCGTGCTCAGGCGTTTGTATTTCTCAGCTTCTTCTTAATTCCTTTATCTAAAAAAGTTAACTCTTCCGTCGACGGGTGCAGTGTTCGTGAACGGGATGGCGTGCAAGGACCCTCGCAAGGTGACGGCGGACGACTTCTCCTTCTCCGGGTTCCACATGCCGGGCGACACCTCCAACTTCGTGGGCTCGAACTCGACGCTCGCGGACGTGCACGTGCTCCCGGGGCTGAACACGGCGTCGATCTCTCTGGCGCGGCTCGACGTGGCTCCCTTCGGTCTGAACCCGCCGCACACGCACCCGCGCGGGACGGAGATGCTGACGGTGCTGGAGGGCGAGCTGTACGTGGGGTTCGTGACCACCGACGGCAAGCTGTTCGGCAAGGTGATCTCGCGCGGCGGCGCGTTCGTGTACCCCAAGGGCCTCGTGCACTTCGCGTTCAACCTGACCCCGCGCCCCGCGTGGGGCATCGTCGGGCTCAGCAGCCAGAACCCCGGCCTCGTCCGCGTCGCCGACTCCATCTTCGGCGCCAGCCCCGCCGTCAACGACCAGGTGCTCGCCAAGGCGTTCAGGATCAACGCCGCCACCGTGCAGATGATCAAGGACAAGTTCGGGGGAAATATGTGATTGATTAGTTAAGCGATCCATCGATCGATGATGGCCGGATCGGTTGCGCGCGCCGCGCTAATTAAAGTACCAGCTGGGTGAACGTACGCCTACAACAACTACAATGTTTTTGTTTCGATTTGGATTTACCATTCATTTGTTTTGCTTTGCGCATTAAAGGTACACTGTATATGTATCGCTGTTTGTTTAATTATTGTGTGTAATTCTGGGGAATTAAGTTGGTGTTGGAACTTCAGTTTATCTATTGATGATCTGAATATAATGAAAGTTAATTACAAACGAGTTTGTCTTATCTCTCGTGGTGATTGATTTGCTTACTCCAATGTTCACTTGATATATCTCCTGGAAAAACAACAAACAAAGCTTTTGACAGCAAGAATACTATGTGCACAGATAAGAGAGAGACTAGGACAAAAGTAAGCACTAGACAAATTAAGCAGGAAAACAAACAAAATATAGCTAAAATCCATCCAATCTAATCAGCATCCGGTGGACCGAGTATTCCTATCCTCAGGTGGTGGTAGCGATCACATCGAAACTCCAAGTGGCTGCGGACCAACTCCTCCTTTGTTCCTTTTATCAGGCTCAGGTAAAGTTCCAAGGAGTAGAAGGCCCGCCGTCATCAGGCTCAGGCAGATGGCTAGACGAGCTTCTGCGCCCAATCCTGCCGAAGAAGAACCACTTAGCTAGAGTAGCCAAATGCACGGCCACGTAGGCCACCGGCCACCGCGGCGCCGATGAGCGCGACGACCAGGTACCCCCCGGACGTCGTACCGTTCTCCTTGGGCTTCTGATCTGGCAGCAGCAGGACGTCGGTCAGGCCACCACGGTGGACGCCACCGATTAGCGTCTGATCTGGCTTCAGTGACACCTCTGCCTCCATCCATGTGATTTTCCATTGTGTGAGTGAGCAGTCCACAGCCATGTTGAGGAATCAGGAGGTAGGCCTCCTTGCACCGCGCGGTACACCGGGGAGGGTATCTGGGCATGGGTGGGCGCAATGGATGGAGGTCACGGAGGCCGAGAGCAAGCTGAACGAACGACCTGGTGTGCCTGGTGGCCGGTTGAGTACCAGCAGTACCAGGATGCGGGATGCCACGCCACAACAGACGACGAGGAAGAAGAGGTAAGGTTGCTGCCTTTCCAGCTTGGGCCTCCTCCAACGACGGGCCAGCTTTCAGCTCCAGACTCCCGCAGGCCCATATCCAAATGTTTCGGCTCACACGGGAACTCTTGCTAGACTGAGCCCATACGATGATGATCTTATGCCACCGGAATGATTCCTCCATAGAAGTTACAGTACGAAGTAATTCCGTCTCCAAAGAAGAAGAAGAAAAAAAAAGAGAAACAAAAAATCTTCTGGAAGGCCAGCCAGTTCTTCGCGACCGATGGATGGTAGCACTGTACTAGATGAGGGTGGAGTTGGTACATCGATCGAGAGTCAAACAGCGTGCACGGCTCCACACGATGGTAGACGAAGAGTAGGACCCGTGGACAGGCACAGAGGTGAGCTCCCCTTCATGCGATGCGAGCGCTAAACCTAAACTGGTCCCAGGCCTGACTTCCATACGCCTACGCGTGGGACAGACTAGCTGAAAGGTCGCGCGCCACACAATTTCGTACGCGTCGTGCTACGGAAATGTAGCCACAGTTTTTTCACCGTCCCGTCCATATTATTCGATCGAGTGGAGCCAGCCGATGGAGTGCCGTCCACGCGGGAACATTGCGCTGCCGCATCCGCATCGCACGGTCCAAACCAAGCAGTGGTCGGCGCGTTTCCTCAAACACAGCAAGCGCTCGTCGTGGCGTCCGTGTCGTGTAAAGTACGGCACCGTACAGAAGATTCGGGTGCGATCCTGTGGTGGAAGAACGCAGGTTCAAACAAATTTCTTTAGACCAAACAAATCAGAAGGAAAACATGCATGCAGGAGAAGAAATATGAGGTTGATCTATCGCGCCTGTCACGGTCCTACCCACACAGGCCGTACCAGCCGGACTACGGACGCGGCACGACGACGACCCGGCGTCACCGTCGCCGTTGGCCATGCGCACCGGCAGGGTGGACCAGACCTACTATACCACACAGGCTAGAGTAGACCAGAGAGTGTGGCTAGGGACCAGCAGCGTTAAGAGAGCCGGACGAGTCGGGTCCTAGAGACACGTCGGGCCCGGCCCACCGGCTTTCTCCTCCCCCACTCACTGCCCTCTCTCTCTCTCTCTGTACCCGCCGGTACACAGCCTTTGTACGTCCCGTCGTCCTCACCACCCTCCCTTCCCCGTCCCTTCTCTGCCGGCCTTCTATAAATCGCGGGCGCCGCGCCGTGCCGCGCATCGCCTCGCCGCACTCCCGCTGCACTCGTCCGCGCCGCACTCCCGCTGCACTCGTCCGCGCCCGACCAACCGCTTCCTAACGAGCCGCGGCCTTCGCGCTTGCCACCCCTCTCGCCTTCCTCTTCCTCCTTCGGGTTCAATTAACGATGAAGCGGCGGCTCAGGCGGCTGTCGCGCAGCGTGGCGCCGACCGACGCCGCCTCCACCACTCCCGGCTCGCCGGCGTTCCGGCAGCTCCGTTCGAAGACGAAGAGCAAACCGGCGGTCGGCGGAGGAGGAGGAGGCGTCGACGTCGCGGGGCCGGTCCCGGCGGGCCACGTGCCGGTGCGCGTCGGCGAGGAGGGCGGGCCCGTCGAGCGGTTCGCGGTGCGCGCCGAGCTGCTGGGCGAGCCGCCCTTCGCCGCGCTCCTACGACGCGCGGAGCAGGAGTACGGGTACGCGCACCCCGGCGCGCTGCGCATCCCCTGTTCAGTCGACGAGTTCCGGCGACTCGTGATCCGCCTCTCCTAGCCAATTCCACCACGCCGCCGGCTACTAGTACAGGCCGTTCGGCGACCACTAGCTATAGACCTTAGTAGGAGGAGGAGCTGTTAGCTCGATGGAACGGTCCTTTATTTCCTGGACCTGCTGCGGTGTGTGTTGTTTGTTCTAGGGATTTTCTTGAGGCATTATTCAGTACTCCATTACTAGTATTAACCATACATGTAATCCTTGATTAACGATATCACTACATCGTTGCGATCCTTCACATTTACTTTGCAATTCACTTTGTTTCACCTCCACTGATGTCTGGTAAAACGCAACGCAACTATTTCATTCAGTTAACATCTCCTTTTCTTCTGTATCTACGTACCTTCTGAACTTAATTACACCGAACTCTAATGGGCAAGTTAACATTGATCGTAACTGTGATGCCATGACCACTAAAGATGTTGTCTGTCCGGGTAAAGATGGCAAACCCACTTCTGATCTGAACAGGAATCTATCGACAAGAAAAGATGCGAAGTGCTACGCCATTGCGACTTCAGTCCACACAGGCTTCCCGGGCAACACTAGATGTCGCAGTTTTATGGCAGCAAAGGCAACCGTGGTAGTACGTCCAGTTCGATCGACAAGATATTTGCCAGGCTTCAAGGGCCCATCGTCGTCCACGTCCAGCTTCAAGGATCACTGAAGCAAATGAGCAGCCCCGGGTGCTGGCAGCGTCTGTATCCACCTACTACCATTTGCAAGCGAAAATTATCCCGTGCGTATTCTTGTCTAAATTGCCAGTGTTTCAGACCTGATAAACTCACCAAAGAGCAAAGAGAGCAGAATCATCAATTTCCTCCTAAAATAAAACTACTACCCCTTGTTCCAAGACAAGAAGGCTAGTCCTGATGGTTAGTACATGCCAGTTCAGGTGAGCTAACACAACCTGAACGGCTTCGCTCCATCAGAAACACCAAAACGAGGATACACTGATGATTTTCCAAGTTGCAAGACCATCATCATGTCTCCTCCAGCCTGTTGTTACCTGCTGCTGATGCTGCAGTTGCACAATTTCGGAAGGGAAACGGCGGCGAGGCATGGGCGGAGGCAAGAGATGCAGGAACCGGAAAACCTTACCTGCATTGGCGGTGGCTAGTGAGGTCCAACTGCAACTGCTTCTGCCATTGCGGCATGCACCACATGGCCACTGCGGTCATGTGCGAGCGATAGCGGGCAGGCAGGGAGGGAGGCCTCATTGAAGAAGGGCGCCCATCCAGCCATGCAGGAATGGACGAGCTCCATAGACAGGCAGACAACAGGACGGGCTCGAGAAGCAGGCCATTTCCAGAAGCAGGGGAGGGCAGGGGAGGAGATTGGGGAGGGCACCACATGGCCTGGTGCATGCGCCGCAGAGCGCCGCGTCACAGGGCACAGGGCGGCATCATCTTGTTGTGGGAGCAGCAACTGCAGGGCAGAGCAGACGCAGATCGGGTTTTGTTCTGGTCGCCGGAGATGGCGGGATGGAGTTCGATGCCAGTTCGCTGGAGATGGCGTGTATGGCGCGAGAAGGGAAACTGCTGTCGCGTGGCCTCTGGAGTCTGGATCCGGCGCGACCGCGTACCTTGCCGCTCGCTCATGGTCTTTTCTTGTTCTAACTTGACGTGTTGATCAGGGCGTCATGCTTGCCACGCGACGTGATATCAGCTTTCGCCAACAACATATGATATTGCTTTGAATCAAGTTCGGCTCGGACTAGAAAACTCACGGCATGAAAGCACTCTCCAGCCTAGCATGGCCCATTGTAATTGTAGCTGCCGCTGCCACCTCCTGGCCCAGAAAACGCTCGTCGTACTCGGAACTGATGGTCATATTTTCGGCGCATCCTACGGATACGGATCAAACGTGGGTTAATTCGAATCAGAGCCCGTACAGTAAATGAAATCCCGACCACTCCAGGCCTGAATTGGAACCTTTTGCGTAACGCTCCCAGTTTCTTTCTCCCTGTGGAATGAGAATTATAAGCATCAGTGTTTAGTTAACGGGGCGATTTTCACTTGTTAGCCTGTGTTGTGGAAGGGCCAAAGACGAAAAACGCAGGGCTCCCCCCCCCCCCCCCTTTTATGAACTGCCGCACAATTTGATTTTACTTTTGATTCCACTAGCTACAATACGAAGGCCGTCACCTAATTTAGCACCTTGATTGGTACAAAAAAGCATTTCTAATAATTCAAACACAGCAACTGGTCAGGAGATTATTATGAAATCTCAGAGTCATGCATTAAACTTAGCCGTCTCATCCAGATGTAGCTACAGCAGACGGATGTACTCTCAAGAAGGATTTGCGCCGCTATATCAATCTACAGCAAGGCAGGGTCGATGAACATGTTCCGTTTGAGTTTAATCTATTTCCAACCATATACAAAATCCAGCTTTTTATTCACTACGCACAGAGCTGTACTTCTCCGCGAGTGCAGGAGTGGCCATTATCTTGTTCATCAGATTCTTGAACCGTATGCTGTAGTCACTGCCACTGCAGAAGATACAAAATGTGTCACTCAGGCCGAGGGTAGGTGTTAGTCAGGGAGGACCGTATATCACTACAATATTTTACCTCATTCGGCTTAGAGATGAAATGGCTCGAAGGGCACTACGAATCAAGTCTTCATTCCGATCAACCTCCTGCTTCACTGCATCACCTTTGGGTTTGTGTGTTATTGTTTTCTCAATCGGTTCAACCAAGGAGTCCAAAACTGAAACGGCATAGCAAATATGTGAGAAGAGCATATGTAGCATGTGAAAAATCACAAAAGCATTCTTAATTATAGCAGACCTGCAAGAACAGCAGAAGGACACTTGTCTGCCAGCTTTGACAGAATCAGATGACATGGCATCTTTACATCGTAATGATCTGCAGAAAAAAGTTAATAAGGTCATCTCAATAAAACAAAAATCTTAAAAGCCACATATTAAGAGCGAGTGGAACTAAAGAAACATAAGTTTTGGGCAATCTTTTTCTTCAACAAAAATAGAAATTGGTATTTGGTGAAAGAAAAACAAAATGATCGGTGAGTTCCAACTACTGAGGTAGGGCATTATTGACTCAATAGGCACATGTCTATTGAATTATTACAGGAAAGCAGGTTTTCATTATATAAATGCTGAGATACTCGGATAGTAGCGATAGAACATGAATCAGTAAATCTGGAAATGGTACAGCAGTTTCTTCAATCATGTTGGTAATAAAAAGACAGGTTCCAATACATCTGAGCCACAACTGTACTTACCACCTAAGCCAGATAAAAGGAACGGTACAATGAAGGATGATGGATTCACTTGATCAAGACAGCTATCTAGCAGCGTGTCCACACATTCAAAGGCAGCTTTCCTGAGTTCAAGTCCATCATCTACAACATGCTTGAAAGGCCCAAGATCAACTGTCCTGACCAATTCTTGCTGCATAGAGAAAAGACCATTACATTCTGGACGGATAAGAGAGTAATTTCTGGGGGTGGCAATTTACTATCACAACTCCCCAGGTCAAGATCAATCTCCAAACAAGGTCCTGACTAGAAAATTACCTTAATAACAGTTTGGTCATACAGAAGAGGCAACAATTCAGGAAGAAGAGCTTTAATCAAATTTGGCTTGTTGTGCGCAGCTGTGTTCAAGGCCATGACAGCTGCTCGCCTCACATGCTTTGAAATGCAAATTATCTTGTCAGTTCAAATTCTTGCAACATTCTGCAGTGCTAAATAAAGCTATATAACAAAAAAAAAGAGAAATCACCCTGTCTTTGTCTTCAATCAGCCTCAAGAAGGAAGCTATTTCAGAGTACATGATTTCATCAATTTTTTCTGGCCGTTCAACAATTGAATATTTTATAGCAATTGCAACTGTAGCTCTTGTGTTTGCTGCTGGACTAGATGTGCGCTCCTACAAAAGGAAACCCATTAGGCCATTGGGTCAAAATGACTGCAATATGGCGGCTAGATTTACATATCCATGTCACACCTTCAGAGCAGGGATTAGTTTTTCTGGTTCTATTAGAGCAATTTTGCCTAAGCACTCAGCAACAACATTCCGTACTCCCTCCTCCTCACTTTCACAGTGATTGAAGAGCAATGCCAATATCTTCTCAATGTATGAATCCTTGAGCTCGCTCTGGCCAGTATGATCAACAGATTGGCGCACAATGACCTGACACGTTTCAATATGAATACATATATTAGTTAAATGGGGAACATAATTAACAAACCATGTTGCAAAAAAGTTTATAACCTCTTTAAGTGAATGAAGCAACAGATACTGCTTCTTCTGTTGATTATCAATCTGATCCAAAATAAATGGTAAATACTTTGATAGGTTGCCGACGGCTATGTTTCCAAGAGCATATGATGCTGCAGACTTAATCTCCTCAAAAGGTGACTGAAATGACTCAATAACAATGTTCTCGATTTGAACATGATTGCTAAGGTCCTTCCTTCTCCCAATTTCTCCCAAACATAACAAGGCCATGTGCTGTTTAGCCTGAGATGGAAATTATACATAATTATAAGAAAGATGAACAATTAGAAAATGGTAAAAGAAAAGGTCCATGCAATCAACCGATAGCAAAACTCAACTTGGAAATATGCCTATAACAATTAATCCATATATAGAAAACACCCATAATGCCACGATGTTGGTAATGGCTAAGATAATTGCTCTATGATCTTTCTGGTGTACAATGGGCGCAATATCAATGGGACTACCATCAGCCAAAACTTAGCACAGCAGAAATGTTCAAAACATAAGGCAAGAGAACAAATAGAGACCATGTAGTAGAAAGATACCTATAACTAATACTGACAAAAACACTTCAATTGACACCAAAGAAATGGAAAGTCTTACACAGCAGGTTACAGATATGACTTGGACTACAGATATCCTTGATCAAGAACAGGCAAGACTTACAGAATTGGTAGCACTGTCATCTTTCAATATGCCTTTAAGCATTTCAATAGTAGAAGCACACTTCTGTTCACCAGCTGCTAAACAAAGAACTGCAACACACTTCGCAATGGAAGACAGAGCCTGCTTGGCAAGACCACCTGATTGTGATGGTCTAGCAGCAGAAATAAGGGAATCCAATAAAGCATCAAAGCCAGTATTTGCCGACTGGACCAGTGAAGCAAAAAACTTCTGAAGTGCCTGTAACGAGTCACAATTTAGCTGCGGCTAAAAAATGAATACACATGCTCAAATCTTGGGAAAACAAAAGTACCTGAAGTGCTTGCCCTTGCAGTAGAGCACTCCTAATCAAAACAAGAGCCTGAGGCAAAACCTTGTTTCTCACAGCTAAACCAACATTCTGAATGGATTTTCTGTCAACCATTATAGTGCAACAGAGTTCCAATGCAAGAGCAGTCATATGCAAATCCATGTCACTGCCACAATTAATAAGCCTATCAATAGTCATGCTAGGTACAAGCACAAGCAGAGAAGAATGCAAGAAAAAACCTTATGAGGCTAGAAAGTTCAGCAATTATAGTCTCGTATGAAGAAGAGCCTATTTGACCACCATATGTAACAACCAAAGAATTCAATGTTCCCAATGTTGCCTGCCTAAGAGCTCTATTGGCCTGTCAAAATAATAGAGAAACAAAGTAGATTTTTATATTACCAAACTAATCTTTTTCAGATAAATAAATAAACAAAAATATTGCTGAGCATGTATGAAAAATTTTACCTTTCTAAGGAAAGCTGTGAGCTCAGAAACAACATGGTCAAGGACACATGAGAGATCAATGCGAAGCGGTGAGTTCGCAATAACTGAAAATGCCTGCATAGAAATAAACAAATAAGTACAATATCAGAATAAAAGAACATGGATTATGGAATATAATGAGATGATTGTGCATGTCATGAAGCCTAAGGAGCCATCCTTATCGCCCACGGAAAAATGCGCTAGGTGCTAGGCGAGTGGTAGCCCTTCACCTAGAGCTTAGGCGTGCCTAGACGTTTTGCTAAGCGGTGCATATTTTGATATATCCAATAAATAGAATGTTCAAAAGAGAGAATTGGAAAAAGAACAAAGCGTGAGATAGGCTGCCATCTACACCTTTCTTTCCCACACATTACCCTAACACCCACTGGGCACCATCGGAGCACCCAGCCAACCACCCAGCCACCACCAGATTATCCTGTTCTTCTCAATCTGCTTCCTGGACTGGATGCTACGAAGAATCACTGGGTAGAGGAGCCGTGAGTTGCCAGCACGCATCAAGAGATGGAGGTCGAACTCGGTTCCAGCAGCACAGCACCAGATCCCTGCCACGTATTGGAGCTCAAGGGTGTGCAGAAGAGGATGGCGGAGCTCACCAGTGGTTAAATTGGTACGCCATGTCGTTCCTCCCTCTCCGGTCATGCGCCTCAGCAGTCGCATCGCTTAGGGAGCGCCTGCCCTCTGAAGCGAGGTGGCGGAAGGCCTCTGCTCAACACTTACGCACGCCGAATCGCACGCTTTTAACTGCTTTTATTTTCATGCTTATTCCATGTCTATGCCACTCTGACACTATTGAGACTTCTTCAACCCTACCCTCCCTATGGCAGATTAAAATCAGTAGGTGCAGGGAATGGAAACAGAAGTTAGGGTTCTAGTCTGTATTTTTTGCTTGGCACATGATAGGAATTGTGAGACAAAACTAAAGAAAGAGTTCTTTTCCACTGGTTGGTTAGTAGATTCAGGAGTGGAGGGTCAACATAGAAAAGAACGTCAGAGATGTAATTATTCTCAACAATGCAAATAAAGTCCCACTCAAATACCCAATGGTGAAGCTTCATGGTGGCCAAGATGGGCCGCGGCCCCCGGGCCCATGAAAAACTGTGATTTCACCATGTAAATGGGTTCGGCATGTTAGAGATATAACAATCAAGGGTATTATTGTAATAAGTTAGCCTAGCGTTTACCCTTCCCTAGCCTATATATATATATGTGCTCCTAGATCCTCTTTGTATCCATCTATTATCCATCCATCTATTATCAATACATCACATCTATTATTCCTAACATGAAATCAGAGCTAGGTTAGTTTTTTTTTTGGTTCTACCCTAGCTGCCGCTGCCGCAGGCACTGCTCTTCCGCGCACTGTTCACCGGCGGTACTGTTCATCAAAGCCTACTGTTCGCAGCGCGCACTGTTCATCAGTCTTACACTGTTTATCGGGATGTACTGTTCATGCCGCTGTTACTGTTCATCCTACTGCCATGGGCGGCGCGTTTGTCCAGTTCTGCTCTTGTCCCGGTCATGCACTTCACCCACCATGCCGCTGCATGTTAATCTAAATCCGATTTCTTCCGTTGCGTCCACATCCAAATCATTTTTTTTTCACTCTCTTGTATTCGTCTGTGTTGGCCTACGAAAAAGCGACATGTCCAACAGCTACATATAGCCAAAATGCGTATATTGAGATGGATGTGTGGCCACACAAGGAGAGATCGTGTCCGGAACGATGTCATACAAAAGAGATGAGTGGCACCTGTTGAGGAGAAACTTGTAAAGCATCGTTTGAGGTGGTTCGAACATATTCAACGAAGGCCACAGAAGACATCGGTTCGTAGCGGTATGGTAAGTCGGTCAAACGGTGTGAAGAGAGACAGAGAGGTAGACCAAACTTGACTTAGAAAGAGTCTGTGAAAAGAGATCTGAAGGATTGAGATATCGTCAAAGAGTTAGCTTTAGATAGAAGTTCGTGGAGGCTAACAATTCACGTGACTAAACCTTGATTGCCGGTTGTTGCTCCTTTTTAGTCGTCTCTCAGAGTTTCATCTCTAGCCTACCCCAACTTGTTTGGGACTAAAGGCTTTGTTGTTGTTGTTGTCGTCGTCGTCTCTTATATTTGTCTATGTCATAAGAGTCCACATATTCTTATCAGTCAACCTTTTTTTTATTATGTTAGCTGATTCCATCGAGTTAGCTAACTTCTTCATCATATCATCTTCTATTGCTACTTGTCATCGGCAGTAGTTCATCATATAATCGTCCATCGCTACTTGCCATCTGCAATAATGCATCATATCTATCGCTACTTGTCATCTGCAGTAGTGCATCATATCATCTTCTATCGTCCGTGGAAAAAAAGGCGTTAGGCGCTAAGCGAGCGGTGACTCACCACTTAGCGCTTAGGCGTGCTTAAACATTTTTCTAAGGGGTCGATATTATTTAGGTATTATCTAGCAAAGTAAGGATGAAAGTGAAAAAGAATAGTTAAAAACAAACAAAACAATAGTCTGTAGACTATAAAAGCCCAACAGGCCCATTCCAGAGCGTGGCCCATTCATTTTTCCAACCCTAGGGTATAAATACAGCACCTTATCTCCTCCCTCCGTCCTGCCCTCAGCTCGGGAGCAGGCAAGCAAGCATGGAGGGTGAATCTGGGCTCACAAGCTCAAGGGACAACACTTAGTGGCTGCTTATGGTCCTATGCGAAGCGTTACCCCTGCGCTTTGCCAAAGGGAGCGCTTTGTAACGCTTTATTTTTCACGGTCTGTCGCTACTTACCATCTGCAGTAGTGCATCATATCATCTTCTATCACTACTTGCCATCTGCAGTGGTGCATCATATCATCTTCTATTACTACTTGCCATCTGCAGTAGTATTTTTTTTATCATCTCTTTTCACTACATGCCATTTGCTGTAGTGTCATATATTATCTCTTCGGCTTGACTCGACGTATCATCAAGGCTCCACTCTACGGCGACGTTGAAGAGTTTTGATTTTGGATGTAATTTTATTTTGTCATCGGTCTTAATTTTTTATGTAATCTCTTTCAAATGCAACGCTATTGCATACGCTTTGCGTTTGAAGGGGGTGTTATATAACAGTCAAAGGTATTATTGTAATAGGTTAGCCTAGGGTTTACCCTTCCCTAGCCTATATATATGTGCCCCTAGGTCCTCTTTGTATCCATCTATTATCAATACATCACATCTATTATTCCTAACACGGCCCACTAGCGAGCACCATCAAACTCAGTCCTGAAGCACACACTCTGCCCTCTCCCAGCACCCTACCCCCCCCCCCCCCCCCCCCCCCCCCCCCCCCCCCCCCCCCCCCCTTTCCGAAAGATGCTCCAAGCACTACTGCGGGTACCCATTTACAACACCTCAACAACGGAAGAGACTGGTGGGAGTTTGCTTCCACCCATTCCTTACCAAAACTGCCAGTTTAAAAACCACGCCGTAACATTAAATACAAAGGACATAAATAGGCACATGACATAAGGATTGACCTACAAGAGGTTAAGAAGTAAGTTCAAATTAGAATCAGTAGTCAATAGCTCACCTTTACAGCTGTAAGTCTGGTTATTTCATTACCCATCCTATCAACAAGTATTGGCAGACATGCGGGTAATTCTCTTTGTAGACCATCACCAAAAGTAGAAACCACAAGACTCATGCAAGATATGGCACATTCTTTAACTTCCTGGGGGAACATATAATATCTGCATGAGAAGGGTTCATCGCAAATACACAAGAGGTGGAAATAATGTTGCTAAACCTGATCTTGATCTTGATTGGCCAAGCGGCCCAATATAGCATTATAGATAGGACCAATGTATGGCCTGAAATCCACGGAGCTTGTCTGTATCACAAAATAACCACAGAGGGAAATAAATTAAGAATAAAAGTACTGGGCATATCATGCTGCAAACACATAAAGTATAGACTGACTTCTAGATTTGGACGGAGGACACGGACTAGCTCTCCGCACACCCGTAAGGCCTCAGCAGTGACTTTATAGTACCTATCTCCAATAGCTGATAATATTGGGCCAGAAAGTGCCTGGAAATTTCATTTTGTTGTCATCAACAGATGCAACTGTTGTAACCAAGTTGTATTATTAACTAGAAGCTACTATACCTTGATATATGGATGAAACACAGACGGGGAATGTGAAGCCATAACAAGCCTTGTAAATACGAGGGCTTCAATCTTCAGGTTGGAGGTAGACGATTTATCCTGTCCATTTGATGACAGCTGATAGGTTAATAAACAAAAAAAATCTACACAAGAAATTTCTTTGGAGAAGAAATCACTAACATTTAAAGCCTTTTCAATCCCAGGAACAAGTGATCCAAAATGATCAGCAAGGCAATCTGGTAGCACAACAACAAGCTCCTTCAAAACAGAAAATGCCCCCACCTGGAATAATGCAGATAAAATCAGGATTATGAGCCAACAAATATGGACTGTGGGATAGTTGATGATCTAGCCTTTGTCTTGATTGATTTTTCACGTAATTGCTTGTTGATGGACTTGACAACTTTTGGTACCTCCTGTTTCAGTAACCATCGAGGACTACAAAAAAAAAAGATAGATAGCATAGTGTCAAGGCTTAGAAGTTAGAACATGCAATCTAAAAGCCCCTCCAACTAGCATAATGACAAAACAATGATGTCCACACATGTATATTGACTTAATAATACATACTATTAACTTTCAATTTCTGATGACGAAATACAAACAACTGCATCGGATTTTCTACGTACCGGAACATTGATAATGATGAGATGCTGACAAGAAAGAGGCTATAAAATGATGCCTTGAGAAAAGATCTCACCTAGATTCATCGATGTCATTTTGTCCTTTCGTCACATTACCAGTCTGGCGTAACAACTCAATGAAGGTGTTGAAGATGTCCATCTAGAATCCGAAAGAAGCTTAAGATTTGATAACAAGATAAGTCAGGTTTTATATACCAATTAATACCATGAGAATACCTTCACATTCTCCTCTCTCTCCCTAAACCGTTCAATTAACTTTGGACAAGCCTGCATAAAATTAGAAACTCAAATTTAATGTGGGCAATTTCTTAATTAATAGTAAGGCAGCTCAATAGAATCCCCTTTTCACACTAATCAGAAAACATTATCTCAAAATAACAACATGGAAAAAAATCAAGAGATGCTTTCATAACAAACAAACTTGTCAAATTATCACAAACTGATTTAACTTTCCAATGTTAAAATACCTCCAAATACATCATTGACAACATTTCAGGACGAGATACTATAATTGCAGATAGGCACTTTGCTGAAGCCCTACGGACTTTCCAGCTTGCATCCTCATCATCTGTGTACTCATTCGCACTCTCACTGTGAAACAAGAAGTTAAACATGTTTACATTGAAACAGGAGCCAATTCATCTATTGGTTTACACTATAAGCATATTGTTGACTTACTCATCCTCCTCCTCATCCTGCCCTTCCTCATCTGTATCCTCGTCCATGCAATCAGTGAAATTAGGATCATAGCTCACATAGTTTAAAGCAAGATTCAATATGCCTTCACAGTATGGGGATATATCCCTTGGGCACCTAAGCATAAAACTCTCAAGAGCCTGTACAGTGAAGATAATTTAGGACACACTAAAACAACACTCAATACTAGATAAATAATGCTGAGGAAAAACAATTCATGCCTGCAAGCTGTATTCGCGGAGCTCTTCATCATTTTCTGATGCATTTGTACAATAGCTTATGAGCAAAGGAACAGTTTCAGCAAGGTGTGGACCAAAACGATATCCGACAGAACGACTGCATGTAAATTAAGGTTATAAATGCATTTCTGAGATAACAATATTGTAGTTGATTAAGAATCTCATGTCAATGAAAAAGAAAATTCCATCTAGCTAATACAGACCACATGCAAGACAATAAAAATCCACACTCCTAATAGCAATTATATTCAATACTGTCAACAATTGCACTAGCTAAATTTGAAATCTAAACTAAACTCGCATGAGCTATCATGAACAAATGAACTATGCTCCCTAAAGTTCTTACCAAAGATTTGTCTTAGCAACGCACAATTTCAAGGTTCCTATTTACCTTAGAGAACCAATCATCTGGATATTTGTCCGGGTTATGTCAGATTTTGCACTTTTATTTTTCAGCAACTGGACAACTTCTGAAGTTGCCTTTGCCAACAAATCATCTGATAAACTTGGAGCAAGAGACGCTGCAAAATAGAGATACTGATCAGACAAGCCTAGAATATCTATGTGATTATTGAACAAAGATCAGTAGCAAGTGAAAAAAATAAGGAAAGGACGAACAAAAAAAATGAGATACACAATTTACCAATGCAAGAAATAGACTTTTTCCTGACACTTCCTTGGATGGAACCCAATTGGGATAAAAGTGCAGTGAGCATGTACTCATGATCTTTTGACAAGTTGCCAAATCTGTGAAGTAAATCCCCCAATATATCAAGACATTCACATTTAATTTCAGCATTTTTCCCCTGTCAACCAACAAGGAGTTAATTTCACATTGACAAGCAATGTGATAATTGAAAATATTTCATATACATGTCAACATGTACAATCTAATGAATGCTCAAACATATAACCTCTCCCATAGGGAGATGACAAACTGATAGGCAATTTAAATTCAAATGTGGCAACAAAATAAATTCAGCAAACACTACAACTACGACAGCATTTACAGAAAGCACA
>BCLH01001605.1:0-25948 GCA_001602315.1 Zoysia pacifica | reverse complement strand
GCCGCCGCGGCGGAGGGCGGCCGCACCTGCGGGGTGCCCGACTCGCACCTCTCCGCGTGCGCGCAGCTCTACCTCGCCGTCGTGTACAAGATGGAGCGCAACGACCGCGTCTCCGCGCGCCACATGCTCCAGGTGTTCATCGACGCGCCCGGTCTCGCGCGCACCAACCTCCTCCCGGACCTCTGGGACCACGTCTTCCTGCCACATTTGCTCCATCTCAAGGTGTGGTTCACCAAGGAGGCTGACCTTGCGGCAGACTGGGACGCCGATGACCGGACCAGGAGGATGCAGAGCCTGCAGAGGCTCTACAACGATCACATGGACAATGGCACTGCTCAGTTTGCAATGTATTACAAGGAGTGGCTCAAGTCAGGGGCTGATGCCCCTCTGGTCCCCTCCGTGCCATTGCCTTCCATGCCTGGGAACTTAGAAGCATTCGAGAAGCACTCGGCTTTGGTGCGCAGGAGCTCTATCAACCGAAACCTGTGGGTGAATCTTGCAATACATTGCTTTTCGGAGATTTTTTTTTTTTAAAGTTCAACATCACGCAGTTAGCATTAAAATGTAACAAAGTTATCTTTTTTTTTTCAGGTACAATGCCGTTTTCGGCACAACATTTGAGCAGGAAAGTGTCAGGCATGCCAAACTGGAGGATACTAATGAATTGGTTTTGGATTTAGATGTGGACGTGAATGATAATTCAGTGAGCTTGAAGACGGAAAAACTTGCTCATGTGAGTCCACAGTCCCTTTAATCTTCTGTAGCTGATTAGCCTAATAAAAATATATATTTGTTGCGTGTCAAATTGGTACTGGCATGGCAGCATGTTTTAAACAAGTGACAACTTGTGGTTACTCATTGCAATTCTGATAATTAAAATACTGCATCTTTCTGGAAAAAAAAAGTTAATTACAATGCTGCCAGCACGGCAGCTGTTTGAGCTCCAGTGCAATGCCATCTTTGTTCTCTATGGTGTGAGGCCTTGGAAATTTTGGCTGGATTCCTCTTTATATAAAGTCATACTTGTAAAACTAGAGTCTTGTTTTTTTATATTCCACAGAACTCTTCAGTTCCGAAATTTACCACAGAACTGAAGAATACAGATATATTCTATGCATCATTTTTTTCACAAATAATCTAAAATATTTTGGTTTTGATTCGGGATTCACATGTATATATTGTATTAAGTTGACGTTACCAGAGTCGAATTCCCATTTGTTGAACAATGACATTGTATTGCTATGGTTTCTAAGTTTTGTAATTGCTGTTGACTTCTTGGTAACTGATTAGTAGCATTTCTGCATCTTCATGGTCATGTAGTCTATTGTTTGATTGAGCGGTGCATTCATATTGTTTTTCTATCTAATTGTACTTGCTAGTATGAGATTATTTTCTTGACATGGATTCTTTTTGCAACAATAGCAAAGTGTTACTTAATATTACCTGAAAGCTAACATCTCGGAACTTAAAGTTCAACTGTTCTTAAGAAAATAAAAGCATCAGCTGCTTTTGTTGCATTCATCCGTATTTTTCTTTAAGAAGAATAGAGTTTCCCTTACTGTTGACTTCTATTTTTTGAAGCATGCTATGTGCTAATAATCCTTTCTCATCAAAGCTGAATGTTTAGTCCAGCATATAACTTTCAAATTTTTTAACTTACGCCTGTTTTGTGTAGACAGAGTAAAATGGAGCTCCAAGAGAAGCATTCCCGCTGTCGGAAAGACAGTGCTATTCGAGAAACAATACCAACACCACGCAAATCCTACTCTTTTCGAATATTCTCCTGTCGTGGAGATCATCTAAGTAGGAATGTTATCAATAATCCTAAGATATCAAAGAAGGAAGTGGGGTCTGTTGAGAAAGAGCTAGATAGCAATGAGCTAACTATGACACTAGAACGAGCCATTTCTGTGGTATCCAATTCAGACAGTCTAGAGCAGTGTGAGTATGCTGTTCATGAAGTTGCAAGAGCATGCTCAACCTCGCAATTGGATCCTGACCTTGCAACCTCGCTGTCATGTCCCTCATTTGTTCAAGGGCTTCTCGAGGTTACTTTCACCTCTAAAGATGATGCGGTACTGGAGTCAGCTATTTTAATAATGGGAAAGTTGGTTTTTGGGAATGAGGTGATAAGACAGATTGTGCTTAATGCAGATCCACAGCTTGAGGTTTTCTTGCGACTTCTGAGAAGCAACGAGTTGTTCCTGAAGGCAGCTGTAGTGCTTTATATGATGAAGCCTAAAGCTAAGCAGATGCTATCATTGGACTGGATCCCACTAGTACTGCACATATTGGAGTGTGGGGACGAAGTGCAATTTCTGTGTTCTGTAAAATGCACTCCGAAATTAGCTGCATTCTACTTCTTGGATCAGCTCCTTAAGGGATTTGATGTCGACAGAAACGTCGAGAACGCAAAGCAGATGATTGCTCTAGGTGGTCTTGACCTGCTTATGAGCCGGCTTGACATCAGCGATGCCCGTGAGAGCAAGATCTGCATCTCTCTTTTGACCTCATGTATTCAAGCCGATGGAAGTTGTCGGCATTACATAGCTGATAATCTTAAGAAGGAGCCTATTGTTCGACTTCTTATGGGCAATCAGAAGAAGGCTAATGTCGCAGCCCTTAACATGATGAGTGAACTTGTATGCCTTAATAGGTAACATTTTGACGTTTATATTCTAAAGAACATCTCTAAAGCATCCTTGAGCTTGATGCTTGAACTAGCTCTTCATTTTTTTTCATATAGAACAACCAAAATTGTGGAGTTCCTCGAGGAGCTGAAAAATAGTGGCTGCTTGAATACAATGCATATTTTGTTGATATATCTCCAGCAGGCTCCTCTTGTCCAATATCCACTAGCAGCTGCCCTGTTACTTCAGCTTGATCTCCTGGTAACACCCTGAAAGATGCTTTTTTTCCCCTTACTTTGACTAGGCATGCATTTCAGTATTTGTATGATCCCCATACGGCAGTTTTCGTGCAGGGAGATCCTTTGCAGTATAGTGTGTATAGAGAAGAAGCAATTGAGGGTATGATAGCTGCTTTGGAACACAGGGCACAGAGCAGAAAGGTCCAAGAACAGTGTGCCCGAGCTCTTTTAATCTTGGCTGGGCGGTTTTCATCCTCTGGAGAGCCCATAGCAGAAGCATGGCTACTAAAGAGAGCAGGTCTAGATGACTCCCTCTCAGACTCCTTCAGGAGAACAGAGATATTTAAAGATAAGAGTGCTCGAGCGGTATATTCTATACTATTCTTTGTTGTTACAGTGCACCTATGTTTGCTAATTACCTTCTGTTTGTTTGTTTAACCTTTATATTTATTCTAAACACAGGAAGAAGAAAAGTTAGTTGAAGAACGGCTGAAGAAACTTGCCTTAATATTACTAAACAGTGGGAATGAAAGGTTCCTTACGGTACTATCAAACTGCATATCTGATGGAATCCCAAGTTTGGTTCAGGCGTGCCTCATCACCGTAACATGGATGAGCAGTTCCCTCTCCCCGCTCCGTGGGTGCAATGATTTCCAGCCTTTAGCATGTTCCATTCTTGCGCCTGCACTCTTAGATAGCTTAAGTTATGACAGAGTCTTGGAGGAGAGGGTGCTTGCTTCACTTTCACTGCTGAATGTTGTGAGACATCCAGGTACATTACTGATGGCCATCTCGCATACATTTTCTTTAGAAAACTGGCACTATCTTAGAGTTGATCTCATCTCAGGGGACATAAATTTTCATATTATAGGAAAATCTGGTTCTCTATAATATGGGAGTCTGTTATATTTACTTGAGCAAAATTTCTTTTTGCCGACCTATTAATAACAACTATTGAAGCATAGTGAGATAGTGATGTTTCTCAGAAATTCAAAACTAGCTACACTTGTTCTTTGTAATTTGTTTTTTGTAAAACTATTTTCATAAGCGATCTTGCTGCAAGCTGTACATCTTAGTGAATCTTTTTTTTTTTTTTCTGACAGAATGCATGGAGAAGGTTTTCCCACTGAAGAAAGAAACAATAGAGTCGTTGCAAGATCTTGCAGAAGTGACATGGACTGCAAAGGAGCTCCTCTTTGCCTGCTGCAGATGACACGAAGGACGGATCCCCGGTGATCAGGCGCCATACCAACTTTAACTAAAGTGATCGGTTTAGCGTGATCGGTCACTATTGATTTGATAATCTGTAAAGCCCAATAGTTTCTTCCCCTCGTAATAAACTTTGGCTCTCGCTTTTCTAGTCTAGTCTTCAAATTGCATGCATCCTTCAACTGTACAATGCTCCTTTCTTAACAAGCCTTTCGGGTGAATGTTCCTGTCCTGACGTGGCTTCTGGTTGAAATTGTATGCGCTGACTGGATTCCACATCGTTCACCAAGAGATGGGTGAGTTGAATTGTTGTTTGACTGTAGCAAGCTCCTTTGAATAACGTAATTTCAAAAACGAAAAAAAGGGACATGTAAAGATTAAGGTTTACAAAACCAGCCGATTTTTACGGTTTTTAGTGAAACCGGTTCGATCTGTTCCGATCTCTGGTTTAGACGGTTGACCGGTTTTCGGTTTAATAAATTTAAAAAAATTTGAAAATTCAAAAACAGGTCAAACTGGCCGGTAAACCGGAAAAATTAGTTGAAAACTGCTCGAACCGATTTGATTTCAAATTAAAAAATAGTAAACTAAAAAAACCGTTCAGTAAACTAAAAAAACCGGTCGGTAAACTAAAAAAACTGACCGCTAAACTGGTAAAACTGGTCGATTTTTTTTAAAAAAATTGATTTTCAAATTTATCCGATTTTTACGATTTAATGTAACGATTTTTCTAATTTTTACGAAAACTAACCACACCGATGCCGGCCAGTTTTCGACTGAAACATTGGTAGAGATAAAAGGGGGAGCAGTGTAAATCTTCAAACAATCCATTCTAATCCGTGCAATCCGACCAGGTCTTAAGATAGACTCTTCACCTGTGATGAGCTCAGCAGTAGACAAGGTCCTGGACTCCTGGTGTTTCGGAATGGCAGTGGATTTGGTCCAAGTTCTCGAGGCATCTAAGAAGTCATGGATGCTATACCAGCATTTCTGCTCCACAAAGTGGTAGTAGGAACATAGTAGTACTAATATAGTAGTAGAACATTCCCTTTTCTGGTGAGGTTGATACAGCAAACTTGATGTAAATCGTTCACCTTCCCAATTCGTAAAGAATCCAATTTACATTAAAAAAAAATTCAAAAAGATTCCAATTTGTCAGGCTGATTCCGGACCAATTCTGGCAGGTAGGCGTGCGACGAGTAGACGGCCAGATTCGTTCTTCTTTTTTTCCCCCTAAAAAAAGGGTAAGTCGCTGGTGACTGGTTGCACAGGAACCAATACTCTTAATAAGTTTAATGTAAAAAAAAGAATTATAAAACTCTTCGGCCTTCAACGATGTCTAAATTTCCCTGTGTGGCTGTGTTACTCTCCGATCTCTCGTCCAAACGCGGCAAACGCCACCTAAATCGGAGACGGAGAGAGAGAGAGAGAGAGCTGCCTGGCTTCCACCGCCACGCAAACTCCTCCGATCCCAGAAGCAACGCAGCAGCGCAGCAAGCACGGCGGCTCGCGGGGCCAGAAAGACTAGGTTGGGTTGTCCTTCCTCGTCCAGCCTCAGCGGCAGGTGAGAACAGAGCTCTCCTCCCCGATCGTCGAATCCTCCTCGCTCCTTGTTGTCATTTAGCCCGCATGTAGCGGGGATAGGTCGATCCCCTGCTCAGGTGCGGAAGAAAATTTCGCCGGGGGGCGGGGACTGGGACAGGGAGGGGAGAAAGGGATGGGGGTGGAATGCTGGGCACCTGTTTCTGGCGGCCGGGAGGACGGCTGGACGGGGGTCTCGGAGGAGAGGAGAGGAGGGGATCTCTCAGTTGGTTTTAGGCCCTACCTCGCCCTATTAATCTCTCCGTTGGCCTCTGAACTAAGTAGTCGTCGTGTTCTTGTCGAAATGTCTCACTGGTGTCCGTAAAGCCCTATATCAGTCGTGTTCTGCATTTGTGAGCGTGTACAATGAGCTCAGTGGGATCATCTGAAGCGTAGGACACCGGATGAATTTAGAAGAGCCAATTAGCTCAGTACCATTGCAAAGCACTTGAAGTTGGAAAATACTAATGCAAAGTTTTGGAGCTGCCAATTACCATCCAATACCTGTTTGAGCTGAAAAATACTAATGCTGTTACATTTAACTGACAGAAGGATTGATAAGACAAAAATGCCCCTGGTTTTAGAGTAATGATTTGAGCTGATTTTACAAACAGATTTTGACATGAAATTTGAGCAATTTAAACCACTTTTTGCAAACAAAATTCATGACATCAGCAGCTTGTGTTAAACGTCACTTGGAGCAAATCACATATATAGAAGTCACATTTACCCATACGAATGACAGTCTTACACATAGATAAAAGTCACATGTAGATGATTAATACAAGTATTCGGTCACCTACATTTCACTGACATAAAGCAACATTTAGATAAGGCACACACGTTACTACACAAATTAATGATGAATAGCAAGGCGACTACGTAGGCTTCAACATACTCAAGCTTAATGTTACTTAACATGGTCATGGTGTAAACAATAGCTAATTGTTTGAGGAGGAGTCTGAGGGCAGTATTGACATTTTGAAAATGCTATCTCTGTACTAATATCATTTAGGCTCCCATTTGGATGGAAAATGTGACGGATTAGTATTTTCCAGCTCAAACAAGTATTGGATGGTACTTGCCAGCTCCAAAACTTTGCATTAGTATTTTCCAACTCAAGTGCTTTGCAATGGTACTGAGCTAATTGTTTCAATTTAGAATTCCATCTATTTTGAACCTATTACTGAACACTCAATGTGAAACAAAAGTTCTATGTTTTACCACCTTGTACTCTGTTTTTTAAGGAAATACACAATGGATGCAAATACAAGTTTCTGACAACAGTAATTGTATCTTATTTTCTTCTCCATTTGCAGTCTCTCAGAACATAAACTGCTAATATAAGAGGCCAGAAAGGCTGCTGGTATTAGCTCTATCTTATTTTCTTCTCCATTTGCAGTTTCTCAGAACATAAACTGCTAATAGAAGAGGCCAGAAAGGCTGCTGGTATTAGCGCTTGAAGTTTCTGAACTTGCCAGCGGTGGACCACAAGAATTTCTGCAGCTACCTAAGCAGTCTGTTTGGTTATTGATTTCAGCAATTTGAAGTGTGGTTTGTATTTTGTCTGATTTTCTTTTTTAATGGAAGTGTTTGTAATGCAGCATGGATGCTGATAATGAGATAATTGGCTTGATCGGTGATATATGAAATCCGTAGGATGAGAAGGGGGTTAATGTGTTGCTTCAATGAATAGCCTACTGGATCTTAAGCATCTCAAGCTCATTAGTTTGCCCACGAGGCCTGTCATTTGCAAAGGTCTTCTGATAGTGGCTGCTCTTGTTCTATTGAGAGCAATTATATCTCCTTTTCTTGCCATAACTTCATCTGAGAAGGAAGGATTTTATGAATCAACAGCCGCTGACTTGCTTCCTGGAGTTAGACGAGACAAGTTTGTTGAAGTCCCACAGATTATATGGGGGTTGAACAATCAAAAGATTGCATTTGCCAGGGCATGCTTGACTGCAAGATTCCTAAACAGATCTCTTCTCATGCCAAGTCTGAGTGCTTCGCTATTCTACAAAGAGGTTGACTTGCTGCAGCCCATAAATTTTGATATGGTGTTTGACTTTAACAAGTTCAATGCACGTTGTCATGGCTTTGTAAAATTGGCCCGGTATTCAGAAGTTTCGAATCGAACTGAGCCATTTAAACTCCAAAAAGGGAGTGGTAGAAGGTGGACAGTGGAGCGAGACTTGGATCAATTGGAGCAATCCAGATGGGGTGAGGCAGATGATTCTGAAGTCATCCAAATCCTTGGCAAACACTCATTTCTTTGGCCTGACCACTGGCCAGTGAAAGATTATTCCAAGATCTTTGATTGCCTTGTCTTAGTTCCTGAGATAGAAACTGAAGTGGCTAAGGTCATATCCAAGATTAGAGAGGCTGGCCAAAAGGCAAGACATGAAGCTGGCATATCTCATATTAAGCTGAGGAAAGATGGCTCCATGAATATTCCTGTGCAGTACATTGCTGTTCACATGAGAATAGAGAAGGATTGGATGATACATTGCAAGAAATGGGAGCAGCGGTCCAACTCAAATGAAATCTGCAGTAGTAAAGAAGAGATAATTCATAAGGTCTCTCAGATCACTGATGTACGTCGGCCAGTTGTAGTTTATCTTGCAGTAGCGGACAGCCTTCTGGAAGATGATTCGATAACCAGTGGTTGGAGAGTGGGTATGGTTGCTTATGAGAAGAAGAAACTTGGAGTTACTGACATCTATAATAGGCATCCATACCTTATAAAATCTGCTATTGATTTTGAGGTTTGCTCCAGAGCTGATGTGTTTGTTGGGAATAGCTTCTCAACGTTCTCCAACCTTGTAGTACTATCCAGAACAGAAAGGTTATATAACCTGGGAAAGGCAAGCTCATGTGGTGAGAATGTAGGGCTTTCATCCTATGCATACAACGTCGTTGGGGATGATGGTGGGCCACAGAGATGGATGACAGATATGTCAGATTCAAGCCTTCAAAGATTAAGTTATGGAACAAATAATGTCTCATGCCACTGACAGTTGACGTTTAACACTTGACTGAACATGGTCGTACAGGGGAGAACAGTATTTGGCTGATGAGTTTCATATTCTACAGGTTTGTGCAGCTAATTGATGGTTCGTCCATGTTATAAGCTGGCAACATATCATGTTTGTGGCCAAGTATTGTCCGTATACCTTGTGTCCATGGCTCCTGAAGAGCATTAACATGTATTGAACCATGTCTGTTTTACTTTGTATTTTGTAAAGCTAAATATTGTGTTGTGATTCGTTTGTCTGGGACCTTTTTGTGGTTTCGGAGGCAGGTTGTCAGAATTTGTTGGTGTTTCACATTTGGCCATCTGTTTGTACTGTCTGTGTTCTTAAAATATTGCACTACCTTTTTTATGCTTAAACCAACAATGCTAGAACTAAAAAGGCCAGTGCTTCTTTTTGGTTTTCCGCGTCGGCAGATCTGAAAGTATAGAGCAGGGTACATAGTTCAAGGTCAGATGAACTAGTCGAAATTGTTGAAACACAAGCCATCAAATATCAGGGAGTAATATAGTCCTCACCTTCAGTTGCATATAATGAATGATCAAGCACCAACTTTTTTAGGTTGAAAAAGGATTGATATCATTCCGAAGGATGGGCGTTCGCGTACTTCCCCGAATCTCTACAATGGAGAAAGGTCACGGTGAAAATGGATGGGGTAATGATACAAAAAGATATTAATATATTTCTTTTAATTTTAGAATATTGACATAGTTGATTTTTAATCAATTTTAATCGTTCGTTTTATTAAAAAAATTGGTTCAAATATCTATTTTTTTAAGTTGTGCTTCAAATTCTATCAGCGATAAAAGCAAATTATAATGAATTATATTCATCACACTTTTTAAAATAAAATAAAAAATTAAAATTTATATTAAAAATTAACGGTATCAATATTTTAAAAAAGAGAGAACTATTTCCAAAAGCATTACTCAAGACGAGCACAATAGTACGCGCGCGAGGAGATTGGCCAATCCTGACACATTATCCTCTCCTCCTCATCCACGCCGAGGGCACAACGCAGCGCGCAACCAGATCAGAGGGTCGAGGCACTTGCACATCTCGACCTCACCTCTCCTCCATCTCCCTCTCTTCCGGCCGCGCCCCGTCCTCTCCCCCGCTAGACCAAGATGGTGTCGCTGAGATCCACCACCGCGCACCACTCCCTTCTCGGCTCGCCGACCTGCCTGGCGCGCCCGCGGCGGGGGCGCACGGTCGTGCGCGCCGCCGTCGCCGTCGAGGCCGGCGCGCAGGCCAAGGTCTCCCTCATCCGGATTGGGACGCGTGGAAGGTGATCAAAATCGACCCTTTATGTGGTTCCTTTGGTTGAGAGGACGCTGAAATTAGGGTCGTGTTGGTCAAAATGGCCGGTTTAGGGTAGCAATGCGTTGCAATTGACCGAGTGTCCTGTAGTTTAGATGTTCTTCTGGGAATTTGAGGTCTGAGATGTGCTTCAACGTACTGCATATTTAGTTCTCGTGCATTACATCACAAAAAAATTGACATGCATTCTATAAGCTGGCATAATTTAGATGACGTAGGATGCATGTTTAGATCAGCATTATCATGACGTTGACCTTAATGGCACCACAGAGCATAGGCGTTTACCTTCTTACAATTTGGGTAAAGTAAGTTGCTGTGTCGTTCTTGAGTTGTTGCTACTAAACTAGCTGGAGTTTCATGTGTATGTTTACACAATTGCTGTCTTTACCTGTCATTTTCCTTGTTTCTGATTACTGGTTTGTAGTCCCAAACTGTATCTTGTCAAAATTCTGCATCATTTCTCATTGGCAAGAGTAGTCTTTCTTTTCGTGTTCACCTTTAGAGTTTTCGTTACCTTTTTTTTTTTGTGGGATGGGATCAAGTATTTTGCCTGTAATATGCAAAGCTGTAACTGATATAATTGGTTATTTAGGACAGCCCTCTTGCTCTTGCACAAGCCCATGAAACCCGGGATAAACTGAAAGCTGCACATGCTGAGTTAGCTGAGGATGGTGCTGTCGAGATTGTCATCATAAAGACCACGGGGGACATGATCTTGGACAAGCCCCTTGCAGATATTGGAGGCAAGGGTTTATTCACCAAGGAGATCGATGATGCACTTTTGCAGGGAAGGATTGACATTGCAGTTCACTCGATGAAAGATGTCCCAACATATCTACCTGAAGGCACAATACTACCCTGTAACCTGCCACGCGAGGATGTGAGAGATGCATTCATATGCTTGACTGCAAAATCTCTTGCGGAGCTGCCTGCTGGTAGTGTTGTTGGAAGTGCTTCCCTGCGGAGACAATCTCAGATTCTCTACAGATATCCATCACTGAAAGTAAGTATGATGGTTTCTTCTGTCGCTGTACTTCATTCCTTCCGTTTTATTTCTTATTAACCATGAAGGGTCTGTTCCTGTATATGTGTAAGAATTGCCTGACTGGAGGATACTCTTGGTTAGTCAAGCGATTAATGGTACCGAGTGTTTTTCAGGTTGTTAATTTCAGAGGAAATGTTCAGACACGGTTAAGGAAACTCGGAGAGGGAGATGTTCACGCTACACTGTTGGCGCTGGCTGGACTGAAGCGATTAGGTATGGAAGAAAAAGCAACATCTGTACTGTCAGTGGAAGAAATGCTTCCTGCAGTTGCCCAAGGTGCTATTGGAATAGCTTGCAGAACCAATGATGACAAAATGGTATGTGATCAAGTGTTTTAACATGCTAGTAGATTGATGAAAATGAAGATGATGTGAGAATGAACCACATCCAAATCTGATACTGTTTCATGCTCATTTCTGTTTCTTTATGGCAATAGTATTTCTTCTTAACACACCATTAATAATTGTTGTCGAATCTAATTGCTTTCACAATTTTAAATTCCTAGTGCAGTCTCCATTTTCTTGTTTTTTACCCTTGAACTTGTTCCATATTTTGGGTTTTCTAAAAATAGTTCAGTTTTGAAACTACTCATGGACTTGCATCTTCTAGGATATTTCTCGTTTCTTAGTGACAGGTGCTTATATGAATTGTTTCTCTTTTAACACTTCTATAGCTAAAGATCATGAGACCTCCCATTCTTTGCCCTTTTTTGTAGATGGAGTACCTGTCCTCATTGAACCATGAAGATACCAGATTAGCTGTTGCGTGTGAAAGAGAGTTCTTGGCAGTTCTTGATGGTAACTGTCGAACCCCAATTGCGGCATATGCTTATCGTGATAAGGATGGGAACTGCTCATTCCGTGGTCTATTGGCTTCACCAGACGGATCCATTGGTATCCTTCATTTCCAATAAAAGAAGGCTCTAATATGAAAGCATTGTGTTTATTCATCAGATAACATCCCTATTTTTGTCCTGCATACAGTATATGAAACATCAAGAAGTGGAGCTTATTCTTTTGATGACATGGTTGCTATGGGTAAGGATGCCGGTCATGAGCTGAAAGCAAAGGCTGGCCCTGGCTTCTTCGATAGCTTGCAATGAAAAGGATACACTACAACTTGCAATTTCTTTTGCCGTTCTTTGTGATTAGACACTGGGATCCCGAGGAGAGTGTTGGGATGGTCTCTTTTGGCTAGGGCCCTGAACTAGATATTAAGCGGTGAAATTTGTCTTCCTTCTCGTAGCACTGCGGCTTAGAGCATCCACGGTTTTGTAATACCTTGAATTACCGAAGTGGTTTCTGCACCGCTGCATCGTATTTGATGTAACTCTGCAGATGCCTTGTTTCAAGAATAGTTGACTTATGAAGTTTCATGATATGTTCAGAATGCAGCATTTTCGCCAAAATTATTTCTTTCCGAAGCAAATTCATGTTTTTTTTTATGTACTTTTACAGTTTTACTGTGCAGTCGGTGCTTACCCTCCTCATATTTCGATATGGCTTCTGTGCCTCTGGTTGCAGCCTATATCAAAACCTTATTTATTTAGATGAAATATACTAAGATATACATACAAAATAGAGTATATCATCTAGCTAGAAGATATGCCGCTGAACTGGAGATCTACTTGACAAATATAAAGATGCATCACAAAAGTAACATTTCTATGTATGGATATTGCAACGAAGGTTGGAGATTTTCTAGATATCTTAAAAGAATCAAGAGAATAACAATTAATTGTAGCGATGCAATAACAAATGAGGTTTCGTCTTGACGCAAATGGATATGGGCATGAAAGCAGTCTCAAGAGGCACATTCACTAGAATATCACACAAAAGAAACTGAACAGATCATGCGACGATAAATACTACTCCTACAGTATTAGTAACTGTATATCTTGCGCATCATTGCAGCATTATTCGCAGGTCGAATTTACCACTCCGCGTATTGCAACGAAGGTTGGGGATTTTCAAGATATTTTAAAGAATCTAGAGAATAACAACTAATTATAGCGATGCAATAACAAATGAGATGCCGTCTTGACGCAAGCAGATATGGGCATGAAAGCATTCTCGAGAGGCAAATTCAGTAGAACATCACACAAAAGAAACTCGAACAGATCAAGCGACGATAAATACCGGTATTAGTAACTGTATATTATTGATTATTATTCACAGGTCGAATTTACCACTCCGCTTAATGTAGCTGGGCATTTTGGGTTGCCGGCTTCGCAGTGTCTCTTGCACTCCTGCCTCGTGCGCCAGCACGGTGGATTCGGCTGCTGGTTCTGGCAGCAGAAGCATGGCTCGCCAACCACACAAGTCAGTCCTTTATAGGTGCAGAATACCAACCATAAACTTGTTCTCATCGAACGGGGTGTTGATGTTGACCGCAGTAACATTTGTGCTGCTACTGTTTGTGTTGGTAAGACCATTTGAGTACCTGCTATCACTTTGATCACCTCCAGGTTCAGGTTGCGAAAGACGACCTGTTAATTAAAATACTTTGTGGTCATAAAAAAAAACTAGAATTGATTAGGAGACGGGGAGTTTTTGTGTGCTTACTCTGTGCAGTCAAAGCAAGGCATCCAAAGAGGATGACGAGCGTAGTGCTAGTGATCATCACGTAGGCCAAACCGCCACCCCTGCCTCTGCACATGTTGGATTGATTTCTTAGTTCACCTGTTCATAGATCAGCAGGAGTATCTAACTATATGGCCTCCTCATGACCTCCTAGATATACGGAAGCACTTCAAGCACATTAGCTACGAGATAGCGGCGATGCATTGGACAAATATGACTATCTCCATATCACAAAAATAAGGTTTCTGTACATAGACATTGCAAGGAAATGTGTACGAGGTCTTCAGGATATATTACATAATTTAGAGAATATAAACTACACACTCTAGTTGAGTAGATTGGTTTGAAGATTACAGTCCAGAATGATGTTCACCTTCTTCCTCAGATGTGCCTCAGCTTTATTACAGGAGAGAATCGAGCCTGACTGCTGTGACACCAATATCAACCATATGGCTTAGGCCTTCTTTGTTTGAGCTGAAGATTTTCAGCTTTTAGAAAAGCTGATTTGGCTAGTTGAAAAGTTTGTTGATGAAATTTATATATTAGTTTTTACAATGTATATTTAATTTTTCTGCACACTAAAAACTGAAAAAGCAGCATTTAAAATGTGTAAAGCAGCTTTAAAGTGTGTTTGGTACGGTTTTGATTCTCTTAAAAATTAGAAACGTTTCAGTTTCAAACTCATTTTTGCAAAAGCTAACTTTTTAACATTCTAAAAACAAGCTTTTCAAAACCTTTTATTTCAGCTTTTCAGTTTTCAGCTAAAAAAACAGCTGAAAAGCTGAAACAAAAAGGCTTTAAACTTTGAGCTCCTTCACTCCCCAAAACAACAGTTGATCTCGTTTGCCGCTCAGAAATTTTGGCCAATTGGCCTTGTTTACTCATAAGATAAAGACGAGCATTTCTTTCTTTCTAGGGCGATATTCCTGTTTCTTCAATTCTTCTGATTATACAGCGCCAAGGCCATGCCCATCTTCCAGTGCTGTAAGTCTGTAACTGCTGCTCTATGAGCTTTCATGTGCCACTTCAACAGATTATAAGATTGCACGGCCAAAGAGATCGGTTTGCCATCTGACAAGCAATGGAGAAATACTCACAGATCCTTATGGGTTTATTCAGCAGTAGAGAGGAGATGATATCACGGTTTGCCATCTGTACAAGCTGAGCACGTAGATAAACCAGTCGCACGGCGAAAGCAAGAGAATTTCTTCTAATCTCCTCGTATGCATCAGAAACGAAGCCGGATCATAGACAGAGTGCTAGTACGACGAAATAAGCTCATCATTCATAACAGCACAGACAAATTAAGGAATTGAAGCATAATAACGAATACCGCATCAAGGTACCACCAGAATACCAGATCACACGTACTACATTAGTAACCATTTCGCAGAGCAACACATCACAATTCACAACAGGACGCATAAGATAAAGACGAGCATTTCATCAAATGATTAGGTGCACAAAACCTCTCTTTCATAGGACACCTTCCCGAACCGCAGTTTCAAAGTTGCTTAACATTTGGAAATTGATAAAAAAAAACAAGGCGGTCGCTACATTATGTAGTTCAGATCAAAACCAGTAGAGGATCAGGACCGGAACCTAGGCGGTGAGCACGACGGCGCCGCCAGCGGCCTTGATCTTCTTCTCGGCGATCTTGGAGATGAGCTTGGCCTTGACGACGATGGGCTTGTCCGGCAGCTTGCCCTTGCCGAGCACCTTGAAGTACCCGAACTGCGTGACGTCGATCTGCGGGGCCTTGTCGGGCCCGGCGGCGGCGGCCTCCGCGGCCATGTCGGCGGGCACCATCGACCAGAGCTGCTCCACGTTGACGGACGGGCAGTAGGACCTGTTGCCGAGCTTGTGGAAGTAGCGCATGCCGACCTTCCCGAAGTACCCCGGGTGGTACTTGTCGAAGAGGATGCGGTGGTGGTGCATGCCTCCGGCGTTACCGCGACCTCCGGGGTGCTTGCGGTGCTTGCCGATGCGGCCGTGCCCCGCGGACACGTGACCGCGCTTCTTCCGGTTCTTCTTCAGCCTCGTCGTCATGGCCGCCGCCGCCGGCTGCTTACCTTGATCAGGGGTAGGAAGGGAGTGGAGGCGGAGAGGTGGAACCCTAGACAGGTTACAGCGGCGGCGGCGTCGTTCTTATAAGGCGTTGATTGGTGTTGCTGCCGTTGGATGGGAGGGTATGGAGGACTTGGGCCCGTTGGATGTTGTTTCGTTCACTAGGGTTTAGCTTCGCGCTGCGGCGGGCGGGCTTTGGAGCTGGGCCTTGATTCCGTCCCATCCATCATGCTGGCGAAGGTGTAGGCCTGCTACGGGTAGCCATAGACTGTCATGGGCCTGAAGTTTGTGTTTTCAGCTTCATCCTCCAGATTCAGGCCAGGTCCACAAAGACGAGGACCAAAAAGGCGCATCAGCCTTCCAGAACCTTCCTCCGGGGCATTTGTGCTCGATTCTAAAACCATCAAATCTGCACCGTCCATTCCTAATCCGGGGCCATAAACCCGCGGCGCCCCCAACTTACCCCCAATCCAAATCAGACCGCTCTCTCACTGCCAGCGGAGCCCACGCTATGTCACCCCGCGTGTCATCGACGACCCGTCGAATGGGGGCCACGACTATGCCGTCCCATCGCGAGTCCCGCCTGGCTCTATAAACAGGTGGATCGCCTGCGTCGCGGATTGGGCTCCCAAAGCTCATCTCCCCACCGCACCACCACCGCAAATCTCCTCGTCGCATTCGCAGAGGTGCCGCCGATTCGACCAGGTGAGTCGCCGTCCCTGTCGGATCCGCCGTTTCCTTGCTCCGGCCTGTTCGTCTGATCCCCGCGGCGCTTGGTTTTGGGTTCTGGTGCAGGGATGGCGACCAAGAGGAGCGTGGGTAGCCTCGGGGAGGCGGATCTGAAGGGGAAGAAGGTGTTCGTGCGCGCCGACCTCAACGTGCCGCTCGACGACAACCAGAAGATCACCGATGACACCCGCATCCGCGCCTCCGTGCCCACCATCAAGTTCCTCCTCGAGAAGGGCGCCAAGGTCGTCCTCGCCAGCCACTTGGTGAGTTGTCCTTCTCGCTGCGCCGCCGACGGTTTCGCATTTCTATGTTGTGCGCTATCTAGTCAATGTTCGATTTGTATACGAGATGCTTGTCTGGAAGGTTGGTTTAGTGGGATGCTGTCTAGTAGCAAATGTTCCATTTTAGCACCAAAATGCTGGTCATGATTGTTTGGGTGGACAGGATCCTGTTATCGGTCATGTCAGTGTGAATATTTAAGGTCAATTTGAAGTTGATCCAATTTTCGTGACAAGAAAAATTGTCGTGCACTTGTGCTTATGATGTGGGAGTAGTTAGGAAGTGACGTGCAATGATATCCAGGCCGTGGTTGTCCATTTTTAAGTATGCATCGTGCTGGATCTGTAGTTTACTTGTATCTGGTTTACTGATACACTCAAATTCATGTAGTAGCACTAGATAGCTGGTATTCGTTGCAAATTCAACTGGATGGATTCAAATGGCGGCAACAAGTGTATACTTTTTTATTTTCTTAAAATTATTTCGTTGTTTTAATCTACAGGGCCGCCCAAAAGGTGTTACCCCCAAGTACAGCTTGAAGCCTCTTGTTCCGCGCTTGTCTGAGCTTCTCGGAGTTGATGTAAGTGTAGCTTAATATAATGTCCGTTATTATTATATTTTTCAGTATCATAGCTCGGCTAAGAGGGGGTGCCTCATATGTATGTGTAATATAGGTTGTGATGGCCAATGATTGCATTGGTGAGGAAGTTGAGAAGTTGGCTGCGGCTTTGCCTGAAGGTGGAGTTCTACTCCTTGAGAATGTTAGATTCTACAAGGAGGAGGAAAAGAATGACCCTGAGTTTGCTAAGAAGCTAGCATCTGTTGCTGATCTTTATGTAAACGATGCTTTCGGTACGGCACACAGGGCTCATGCCTCGACAGAGGGTGTTACTAAGTATCTGAAGCCTGCTGTTGCTGGCTTCCTCATGCAGAAGGTATTGTTGAAATGGAATCAAAACCTGCCGATACTTTATATTTCCCATGCACTGCTCTTACTTCAAAATATGCATTATTTTCCCTTTGTGTCATCACTCTGTAGTTCCATAAACTCAATACACATCATTTTCTTGTAATATGAGAATAAAAGCACATTGTGAATATATGTGTATGTGTTTATGAATACCTTTCAAAAGATATGTTATATTTATTTTTCAGGAAGTCAAGAACAAGTTTGAGAACTAATAATAAGGTCGACTAATAATTTTGATTTTGTTTTCCCAGGAACTTGACTATCTTGTTGGAGCTGTTGCCAACCCAAAGAAGCCATTTGCTGCCATTGTTGGTGGATCTAAGGTCTCAACCAAGATTGGAGTCATCGAGTCTCTGCTGGCTAAGGTTGACATTCTCATTTTAGGTGGTGGTATGATCTACACGTTTTACAAAGCACAGGGATATGCTGTTGGGAAATCTCTTGTGGAGGAAGACAAACTTGATCTTGCAACCTCACTTATTGAAAAGGCAAAGGCAAAGGGCGTGTCTCTCTTGCTGCCAACTGATATTGTAGTAGCTGACAAGTTTGCAGCAGATGCTGAAAGCAAGGTTTGCTCATTGACCTACTTTTCATCTTGCAGCATTGAATATGCTATCCTCTAGTACTAATTTTGATGCTTACTCTTATCATTTTACAGATTGTTCCCGCCACATCTATCCCTGATGATTGGATGGGTCTTGATGTTGGCCCTGATGCCACCAAAACCTTCAATGAAGCTTTGGATACCACCCAGACTATCATTTGGAATGGTCCTATGGGAGTGTTCGAGTTTGAGAAGTTTGCAGCAGGCACTGAGGTTAATATTTATCTATCGTTGCATCCTTTAACCATCTGCCATTCTTAGTTTGTTTCGGGGGTCTAAATATAATTATCTTTCTTTCTTCAGGCGATCGCCAAGAAGTTGGCTGAGCTTACAACCACAAAGGGCGTCACTACCATTATTGGAGGTGGTGACTCTGTTGCTGCTGTCGAGAAGGCTGGGCTGGCTGACAAGATGAGCCACATTTCAACCGGCGGTGGTGCGAGTCTGGAGTTGTTGGAAGGCAAGACGCTCCCAGGTGTTCTTGCCCTTGACGAGGCCTAAGCTACTGTAACTAATTCGTCTGGCCCTGTCAGCCTGGATTGTTATTTTTGTTTTGGACAACGGTGTAACGTTGTAAACTATGGCTGGACTCGAGATAGGCTGCCAAGTTTTGCGACAGGTAGTGAATAATAAGTTTGGACTTCCTCATTGCGGGTGAAGTGTTCGGGATTTGGAACTGACGTAAATCCATGGTTGTGTATGATATTTTTGTTTTACAGTTTGATTGCATCCCGTGCTGTCATATTATTCCTCAGCTGCTGTTGCTTATTGGTATTCCTAGTTGCCGACCTCTTCTAGATGAGAAATGTGTACATCAAGTCTTCAAGGGTGTTAATAGGTGCATCTGAGATTAATTTAAACCTCTTTAGTTTTAAAAAATGAACTAGTTTTTCAAAAGTGAAGAAGACTTCGAAAATTGTTGAATGAAAAAAGTTTGGAGGATAATTATCTTTAGTTTTCACCCCTACTAGTCTTCCAAATCTCGTATCATCTCGTCTGACAGTAACAACTGAACAAGACCAAAAGCGTCGTCGCATGTGTCAAGACTTTCAGGTCATGAAACATTCCACCGTCGTTTCCTCTTTTCTTCAATTCGATCGGGATTTTGATAGCTTTATTTTCCAAAAAGTACGAGAGTATAAAGTACAAATCCTCGCACCCAGAGCACACCCAAAAACAGAATCTCTCAAACTCCCGGGAGCATCAAGCCATTTCACGCTGCACCAATGGCACGGTATCTTCTCGCGCCCACCTCCGCCACCGCCTCCTCCTCCTCCCTCCTCTCCAGGGATGCCGCCAAGGGCCCGCCGCCGTCAGGGACCCTCCGCTTCCGCGCGCTAGGCTCCAGGCCCAGCAAGTCGCGCCCCGTCATGGCGGTGGCGTCGGAGCAGTCTGCGCCGGCCGCTAAGTACCCCAAGGTGGCCGCGCCCACCACCGGCCCGATTCCCACCGCCGAGCTTCTCGGCGTCATCCAGGAGGCCGCCAAGGCCGGGACCGATGTGAGTTTCAGCTCCCTCTCTTGCTTTCCTTCCACCTTTCGTTCGGGGGCGGCCGTTTCGGAGAATGATGATTGATGGTTGGGCCAGGGTTGCATTCGACGCCTGCGATGGATTTGGCTAGCAGGTGGTTGTTCTAGTCTGATAAAAGTGTAACCTTTGTTGGTGAACTGGAATAGGATAGGAAAGGATTAATTTGGCAATTGTGGAATAGGATAGGAAATGTTAGTCGTCGTCTTATGCATTGTGGGATGCCGGTTTATGAGCAATTGTGCAAGAAGTACTTGTGGCAGTGGGTTTTACTGAGAATTCTGATAACGTTGGTTGCCAATCTAATTCTTTGCTCAAATAACTGTAGTGATGTAAGCAAGCAAATGTGACTCGACATAATGGCCTAAACAGTTTAATTCCTTGTATCTTCTTTATAGGCTGAAAATACAAGTTTCCTCCTTGCTCTACTGTGGATAAAAACTGATTATGAAGACAGATTTCCTTGCTTTCCATTCATTTCAGGTTATAATGGAGGCTGTAAATAAACCACGCAATATTCACTATAAAGGAGTTGCAGACTTGGTGACGGAGTAAGAATGCTTCTCACTCATCATGTTATTTCTGGTCTTTCACTTTATTATCAGTCTTATATACTAGAAGTTATCAGTGTTGCCTTGTTGCCCTTGCAAAAGTGTTTCTGCTTATTGTATTCATCTGTGTTATTAGTCCTGCCAAGTGAAACAGTATTAACAATTTGACTATATTGATCTATGCTTTGTTCAGCACAGACAGGTTGAGTGAATCAGTCATTCTTGAAGTAGTAACTAAGAACTTCAAGGACCACCTCATACTTGGGGAGGAAGGTGGCTTGATTGGAGATTCCTTGTCAGAATATCTCTGGTGCATTGATCCCTTAGGTTTGATCCTCTTTTGTATTTCTGATTTATTGAACAAGATCAATTGTTCAGTGGCAGTTTTATTTTTTTGTTTTTATGTCATAATAATCGTAATCAACTAGTATGCTTTCATTTTCATTTAACGTATATAGTGCAGGACACCTGAGCATGTTTTTGATCAAAATACAGTGGGGGTTTAATATATTATGTTCGTGACTGATGATTATGTTATAATGTAGTATGGCTACTAATTTCATTGAATTTTTGTTAGCATGATGGTTTTTTAATTGGGATCTAATGTATTACTTTTCTCCCTGTTAGATGGAACAACAAACTTTGCACATGGTTATCCCAGTTTTTCTGTATCAATTGGAGTTCTCTTCCGTGGGAAGCCTGCTGCTGCCACTGTGGTATATGTTTGCACATTTTTCTTGAAAATTTTTATTTTCTTCTTTTTTTTTGGGTTTTTTTTTGGGGGGGGGGGGGGGATAGCAGAGCCACAAACTACTGGGCTACAGCATTACAGGAAAACAATTTCTCTATGTATTTTCACATTTTATCGCTCCTATTTAGGTTGAATTTTGTGGTGGGCCTATGTGCTGGAGCACCCGTACAATTTCTGCATCTTCTGGTAGGTTCCTTGATCAACAATTTCTTTGCCCTTTTATTGTAGAAAATGAGAGTCATGTTTTTTTTCTCTCTTGAACAGGTGGAGGAGCTTATTGTAATGGGCAAAAGATTCATGTCAGTCAGACAGATAAGGTAGCCTGTGCTCTTGACTACGAACTACATATGTATTTAGCATGCCTTTTCCAATTATGCAGTATGTCTGTGGGCAACTGTACATGCTTGCGCAATCTGTGATTATTTCTTAGCGGTTTATTGTTTAATGAATCCATATGTGCAAGTGTTTATGTATGTCAGAATCAATGTAAGTTAAGCTTAGCCTTTAATGCATGAATTTCTATGTTACCATCTCTAATTGGTAATCCTCTAGGTGGAACAATCTCTTCTCGTCACAGGGTTTGGATATGATCATGATGACGCATGGACGACCAACATAAATTTATTCAAGGAATTTACTGACATTAGCAGGGTATGTAAATATTTCACAGATTAGCTTGACTGAATTTGTTTATCATCTTTCAAAATATACCTTTTGTTTGTAGGGAGTGCGAAGGCTAGGGTCTGCTGCTGCTGACATGTCCCATGTTGGACTGGGCATCACAGAAGCCTACTGGGAGTACCGACTTAAGCCATGGGATATGGCTGCTGGCGTCCTGGTAACTTTTTCTTCTTCTTTGGTAAATATTAGAGGGTGCGTTCGTTTCTGCTACTTGTAGCGTATTTTTGCTGATGCTGTAGCTGTACAGCGGTTCGGATGGCATGTAGGACTCTGTTTTTGCTTTTCCCTGCTGCGGCGGCGCGGTACAGCGGCAGTAAATTCCTGTTTGATAGGGTCAATATACCTATTATGTTCTGACATTTTTGTTGTAATTAGTTATTGTCTTAGAGAGGTTGGCCAGTTCCAAAATATTCTTCAAATGCTAATGATGGCCATTTTTGTGATTGAGTACACAGTTTGCAACCAAACCGATATCAAATACTCCTATGTTTATTTGTTTCAGTTAGCACAACTGCTATCGGATAAGCCTGAGTAGTACAATTTACTTCCAATGGAAGCATATCTTGTTGTGTGGAGTTAGTCTACTTATGTATTTGGGCGTCATTTCAACAGATTGCAGAAGAAGCTGGTGGTGTTGTAACACGCATGGATGGTGGAGAGTTTACAGTCTTTGATCGTTCTGTTCTTGTTTCAAATGGTGTTGTTCATGGACAGGTTTGTTCTTAAAATAATTTAGAAGGTTGTTTTTAGAGATGTCCTTCAGACTTGTTGATATCCTGTTTCTGAACTGCAGCTTTTGGATCGGATTGGCCCTGCTACTGAAGAACTTAAGAAGAAAGGAATCGACTTCTCCTTGTGGTTCAAGCCAGACAAGTACCCAACTGATTTTTGAGCGACACCAAAGCACCAGCTATATACCATCACAGTGAATCAGCCATTTGTTTCTCTCAGTGAAGAATAAGGACATGTTTACTTCGGTAGCCATGTGTTTAGAGTACAATACAAGAATTGACTTGATGGTTGAGATTAAGATGACAAGCTTGAAAAAGAATACTCCTCTGTTCTTTTTTTATTGATGCTTTAGTTCAAAGTTCAAAGTGCTTAATTTGTTGTCATTGCAGTTCAAAAACGTTCTGGTCTTCCATGTTTGCCCTTCATCCTGTTTGCCCATCGCCACCCACCCAGCCTGGCCCAAGCCACCGAGGCCGCCACTGTCGACACCTCGATCTGGACATCTTCCAGCCCAACGCGGCAACTTTTCGTAGCCGCTCGGCATCCTCCCTGTGCTACCAGAGGAGGGGACTGAGAAGAAATGGGCAGGCCTCACCGGCGTCGCTCGATCTGTCAAAGGAGTCGCCGCCTCTGCCCCGTGGAGGCCAGTACTCCTGCTCAAGGTCCCTGCCCGCCCTCCTCCAATGGCCAGAGTCACCATTCACTCACAACCAGGGGTCTTTCGCCTAGACGGAGCCACCGCTGCCATTTTTCAACTGTTGTTTGCAATAATAGCCGCAGATGTAGTGCTTGCACTATCGTTGCTCTTTAATTTTTTATTGCTTGTAGAACAGGGGATTTCCTCTTTGATTTCAAGAATTGAATTTTTCTATATATCTATTGCTTTTCTCTTTGATTTCAAAATCGGATTTCAAAAATCAGATTTTTCTATCGCTTGTAGAACGAGTAGCAATGGTACGACACTTCATTAATCAGGTTGGGGAGGTGGGCCGCGCGTCGGGGAGCATAGTGTGACTGGGGAAGCAGGCCACAAAGCGCAACGGGGAGCACGAGAGAAGGTTGTTGGGTACGCACGATGGAAGGCGCGCTGGGGAGGTCCGGTGAGGCACCGCGACAGGCGCGTTTGATAGGCACCGTGGAATGAGTGCCGGTTGTGCAAGAGAGCTCGAGGGTAGAATCACCAGCTGTGTTTTTTTTAACTCTTACGAAGTTGTCTTAAACGACAAAAAAAAAAGTGAATGGAGGGAGTAAATGCTTAAAAATACAAGCGTATGTAGTTCATCTTTTGTACTGTGAAATGTAACGAGGTCACTCACTGCTCTATGTAATAAAACTGGTGAAGCTTGTGGCCAGACATCCCGTCAGAATGGGTCAGAGCGCTAATTGTCCATAAAATATGGGTTGCTCAAACCTATGGCAATTACTAATCAGAAAAATGGAAAAAAAAGAAAAGAAAATCCCGACTGATACTACGTCCCAGGAGGCAGGAGTTCCGCCATGGAATCCGGTATCCTACGCGCCGTAACGCTCCGCCCCCGCGCCCCCTTCAGGCCTCCACCGTTTATGCCCATATTTTTATTCCCTTTTCTGGATAAGAGATCCTGAATGATAGGTACCAGGATGCCCAAGTGTACAGTGGACAGACCAAGCCAAAACACAACCTTGGGAGATATTTCGTCTTGGCCGCTCGGCTCCAGACCTTCACACTCCCATCCCATCCTCTCAAACGGCGGTGGCTGAAGCTAAGCTTGACGACGAAGCGGTATTGTTCCATTCCATCCGCACGCTGTTCCGCCGGCGCTTTGCCTGTCGATAACACTGGTGATCTTCATCATCCTGAGCTCATGTAAGTCTGATTTTACTGCTGAGTTGTCCTTAATTCTTTCTATGCTCGTGAAATTTTGCCTAGATTTATGTGATTTACACTTGTACCCATCAAGAGAAGCAGCATCATATCGTGTCTTTTATAACACCTTTACATGTAATTGTAAAATGTTTTAGTTGCTTGCTTTCTGAATGTTCGAATAGCAGACTGTTCTGGATGCCATCTATGTTTCTAAATACCATTTGCAGTTTTACTGACATGGCCTTCGTTCGTTCGTCCTTTCTCAGGTTGAAGGTCGAGGCTCCATTGTATTTTCCAGTAGCAAAACAGAGATGGAAACTTTATGCCTGTAAAAATGTCTCGCAAGAAATTTCTTCAAGTGATGCAGAGGTGATTTCTTATAGCCATAATGAGAAGACGAACAAGAAAAAGGAGGGTGCTTACATCGACAAAGATGGTGTAGCAAGGACATTCGATCGAAAGAAAATATCCAGGAAAAGGGGTAACGTCAATTCCATTTCTGTTTGATACTAGTTTTTCCTTTTTTTGTCAGGGATACTTGCAAAAATTGTTTCTTGGTGAATTGTTGCGTTGGTATTTCAAGAATGACAGGGCACATGATTTAATGGAACATGCAGGAGGTGCAATGAGAGGCCGTGGTTGGAAGTACGGCTCTGGGTTCGTTGATGGAGTCTTCCCTGTGCTCAGTCCAATGGCACAGGATATCCTAGACTTTGTTCAGAAGGAGACTGACGTTGCCAAAATTTGGGAATCACTCGATAAAATTCCTCCTGCACACAATCTCTGGGATGACATTCTCAATGTTGCCGTCCAGCTCCGTCTGAACCGACAATTGGACCCTATCATATCAGTAAGGCCTAGTCCAATTTTTCATTGCTTGTCAGTCAGTATGCTGAACATATCACGCCAAATGAGCCCAATTGTTTAGTCCTAAGGTTTTGATGTTTGATTTGTCAAGAGTTCCTATAGGTCTGCGAGTGGGTTGTTCACAGGAGTTCATTCCGTCCGGACATAATCTGCTACAACCTGCTCATTGATGCGTACGGCCAAAAACGTCAACTGAACAAGGCAGAATCCATCTACATGACTCTTTTGGAGGCTCAATGTGTGCCCACGGAAGATACCTATGCTCTTCTGCTGCGTGCTTACTGCAACGCGGGGTCACTGCACCGGGCAGAGGGTGTCATCTCAGAGATGCAGGAGAATGGGATTCTTCCAAGTAAGCAGCTGAACTGTGCTCTTATTTTTGTCAGAGAAAAAAAAAACTTCTGCAGAAAATGAACTGAAAGAAGGAACTTTCTTGTAGGTGCAACCGTATATAATGCGTATATAGACGGTTTACTGAAAGCAAGATGTACCGAAAAGGCAGTCCAAGTGTATCAAAGGATGAAGAAAGAACGTTGTAGAACCAATACAGAGACGTACACCCTAATGATCAATGTATATGGAAAGGTCAGAAATTTTATTTTCTAGATTATAATGTGATAAGATCAGACCACCTAAAGTCTCTAGCAGAGTCCTGAGACAGTTATCTGTGCATGTTCATCTTTTTTTCGCAGTCCAACCAACCA
>BCLH01001604.1:49293-66044 GCA_001602315.1 Zoysia pacifica | reverse complement strand
TTTTTATGTCCGGTGGCGGAGTGGATAAGATTTGGGGTACAAATCCACGTAGCTAAGGGATTCTCCGGTGACAATGGCATCGGCGGCTGCGCCGCGAGCTCGTCGGAGATGAGATATGCTCTGAAGGAAAAAAATTATTAAATGAATCTGATAAAATTACTAAGACAATCTTGAGAAATTACTAAAAGATAACAAAAATTACCGAATGAATCTTTAGAACTTACTGAATCATAATTATTGAAGAAAATCGAACAACATTACTAAGAAAAAGAAATTACTGAGGAATGATGAAATTACTGAATTCGTCGAAAAAAATTACTGAATGTCTGCTTTTTAGGTGGGTCAACGCGCAGGCCCGGTCAGTTGGCGCGTGGGCGCGGTAGCCTGGCTCGGTCGGTTGGGTCCAGGTGAAGAATAAGCTATTCTTCATCTTGGGTGAAGACCACCCCTGGCAACGTACTATCTCCGTTTCAAAATATAAGCATTTTTAGGTTTGGATAAAGTCAAATTAATTTTACTTTTACTAAGAATATCTAGAAAATTACATAATTTCTAATGTAAAAATATACTATTTTTATAAAAGCTTATTTCATAATGAATTAAAAAATATAATATTTATTTAATAAAATATTATTAATTATACATTATTAGTGGTCAAAGTGATAAAAATTTGACTTTAACTTAAACCTAAAAATGTTTATATTTTGGAAATGGAGGGAGTATTAAGATGAAGATGACAATCTACTGTACAGTCTGTACATAGGTTGAGAAAACTGGCTAAACTCAGACAAAGAGGTTCGATGAATCATCGGTGCTCAAGTATAAAAAATCTAAGCGACCACTTGCTGTCATCACTTGACACCGATTGTAACAATTAATAGAAAAATTGAAGTCATTTTTTTGCGACTAATTTTAAGTCAGTTCTGAATGGAAACCGTTTTGGGGCGAAAGGAACTGGAATTGGAAGTGGTAAACACGGTTTTGGAAACCGATTGATTTTCAGTATAACACCAATTTTCGGTTAAAAAATTGAATTTAACATTGTAGCAAAATCGACTACACCGAATTAATTTTTTTCTTCACCGAAAACCAGATCGGGGGGAGGCGTAGCCGAATAATAACACGAGAGACGCGCGCGGTGGTCCAAGTCTACGGTACAAAAGCTCCCCTGTTCATCCGATCTCCCTCACATGTGTCATGTGACGCTGGCACCGCCGCCCCTGCAGCAACTCATGAACCCTTCACGGTATGGGGTACAGTATCCAGCTAGATTTTCTCGTGGAAAACAACTCTAGTGCGACGAATCCGATGACAGCCTGCCGCCTTGGCAGAGGATCCTCGTGCGACAGGCAGCCTAACCACGACGGCATGTCAATGCAACCATTGACTTCTCTGCCGATCCCTGAGAGCAGTAAACAGTTTCGTTTCCTGGTTTTCAACACAAGTACTCCGTATCGCTGTCCAATAAAATAAACAACCCCAAGAATACACTACGGATTTTTTCCATATGTCTCGAACCCTCACGAAACTACGGATCTTGGTAATATTCACTATGAATACAGTTTTGATAGTGATTGTTAGAGTGATGATACTTAATGTCATACAAAATGACACCATTAAGTATTTTGTCTAACTCTGCCACTGAGACTCTGTAGTTAGGGCTCTTCGTGAAACCAAGAATTTCTGTTCATAGCAAAACTATAATAAATACTAAAATTTTTTGTTTCATTTCAAACGAACCCTTAGCATCGCTATCCAAACATAGCCCGAAGGTTTAAAGTTACTGCAACCCTCTTGAACCACCCCATTCCATTACCCGCTCACACAAACTTATAAGGTCTTGTTTGGTTGTCACGTGACGGTCCGAAACAAACCTTGTTCTGACTGGATCGGACCAGCAAGTTTTAAGGACGGATCAAACTAGAAATAAATGTTTGTTTAGTCTTCGTTGATAATGAAATTTGCTCCATTCCGGCTTTTCCTCCCTCTTCCCAGATAGCATGAAGCCATATCTCCTACTGTCTGAAACGCATCTATATGACTATATTATTTGAGTAATACAACTGGATCACTTATTACTATCTGAAAATGAATCAGTTCGATGAATCAATCTTAGACAACTGAACAATAACTAAAGGAGCTCGAGACACAAGGCCACTAAATTGGCGAAACAGCCCAAGAGAGTCGGGGAAAAAAAAAACCACATTCCGGTCAGGGAATGTTCCCACTAATTTGAGTAACAGAACACAAACAATGAGGACCTTAAGAGCAACTCTAATAGTGACCTAAACTAAGTATCTAAACACTAATTTGAGTAACAGATGCAATAAAAACATCACTCCAACAGGTAACTATATCAGCTATCTAAATTTAGCTATCCCCATGTCCATCAAATCCGGTACCCACATTTAGCAATGGTTTAAGTCGACCTATACTTCAAAAACTTACCTCGCATGATTAATTTTTACCTATGTGAATATAGTGGTGCGGCACATTTAATATTTTGTATATGTAAATATTAGTAACTATTGGAGTTAACAACTTTTTTGACTACTTATATTGATTTAGCTACTACTTAAAAGTGAATTTAGATAAAATTTTAGGTCACTGTTGGAGTTGGTCTAAGAGATGTAGACATGGGCTATATACAGATACTAGCACGGCCACCTGTGCAAATAGCATGGCTGGGCCTATTATACTACACTTTTATTATGTTTTTACGTTTATTTCTCAATTATCCTCCCCCTTAGGATTGTATATTTTAGGCCTCCTTCAAACCAAATAATCTTATAGAAATCATACAGCAATTTATAGAAAGCACTTAAATTTCGTAGGAAAATCACACGAATCAAGAAAAAAAATTCTTTGTTCCAAAGATATGCACCTAAGAGCAACTCCAACAGATAATTAAGATTCTAAATTAGTATTTAGGTAGTTGTTAAATCAATATGGATAGCTAAAAAAGTTCTCAACTCCAAGAGATACCTAAATATACATAGGTAAAAAAATTTAAATTAGCCATATCATCATAAATTATGGCTCGTGGGCTATTTTTAGTAAATTTTTCGGAGTATAGGTCGACCTAAAGCATTGCTACATGTGGGTACCGAATTTGATGAAGATGAGGATATCTAAAGTTTAGGAACTGATATAAGTGTCTGTTGAACATCTATTTTTTATCTTAAGTACCTAAATTAGTATTTAGATATCTGGTTTAAGTACCTATTGGAGTTGCTAAAACAGGACAAGATTTTCCTGTACCAACAACCTTCTGTTTTCGTATTTTCCAAACCATTTTAAAATTGTTGGACAAAAACAAGAACAGACCAAAATGGTATTAAAATAAAAAATTAAAACAGAATCAAAAATGGTTTTGTAATTTTCCGACCATTTTCACGGCACCGCAGGAAAATCCCAAACAAATCACATTTTTCAATTCGGGATACAGGGCATGAATGCAGCTAAAAGCCCAATTGGCCTTATTGGCCTTAACAATAATACTGCCCAACTTGGGCCAGCAGTGTGCCTTCATGTTTCTACCCAGGCCCTTGTTATATCGTATTTCCTCGGAGTGCAGTATGTCTCAATGAACGATGTGGTACCCAGCCTCTCAAGTAGCTTTCTGGGCAGAGGATGGCTCATTTGTTCGTTTGCGTCCATTCCTTCCTTCCAGGCACTACGGTATTGGTTTGTTACTATCATGTACACTAAAACTTGTTCAATTTTTTTAGAGATGCTAACAATTACTTGTAGTTGATGTTTCCAAATTAATTTCAGTTACCGACCGATTCTGGTACATTCCGTTCGGATTGGTTCGTTTTCGAAGCTCCGAATTTATCCTGTTCGTTTCGTTTCTAACTTTTCCGTTTTCGTTTTCATCCGGTGATAAAAAGTGAAAATGAAAACGGTTGAGGTAGTTTCTCAACCATTACCTCGCTTCATGACCTAAAAAGTATGAATTAATTTTGGTGATTAAATAAACACCATAAGTAATGGTTGTGATGGTAGGTTCCACCCTGCTAATCTCTACAACATGGTAGGTTTTCTCGATGTATGAAAAATAATGATCCCTAGAAGAGGAGTTCCGAGCGTTAGAGAACTAAGACTAAGGGCTAACTAGAGAGTCCATAGTAATTAACGCCGATACTATTAACGGCGGTCAAGTCATTCGTCTTCTGTCATACAAGTATTACAAGGTGTGAATGCTCTTTAGTTACCTCAGAAAACATTAAGGATGGTAGAAAAAACAAAGTCGAAGACCGAAGCTAAAGTCCAGCTGAAGATGCAGTCACCGGACAGTCCGGTGAGCCCTAGAGGAGCCAGTCCAGAGAGAGGTGCTCTCTAGAGTCGAGGTGAAGCAGTCACCAGACAATTCGGTGGTGTGATGATTGGATAGTCCGGTGAGCTAGAAGCTGAAATCCAAAAGAGGTATCTCTAGAAATCCAAAAAAGGTCACAGAACAATCTAATAAAGGTATGCACAGGACAGTCAGGTGTCACATGGAATGGATTCTAGAGAGAGTGTTTTTATGGTCTACTAGAGGACAAGTCACCGGATAGTTCAGTGAGAGCAGTCATCGGACAGTCTGGTGATTGGATAAAACAGACATCTTTATGACATCACGTTCCAGTGGTTGTTTCTGGGCTTGAAGCCTATTTAAACCGTGGAGAGAGAAGTTTTGCTATGTGCCTGAGGTCTGAATTGCTGGATCAAACTTGTGTGAGGCCAAGGGACACCATCAAAGAGAACACAAGACTAGATTGGAAATTCTTGGTGCTAGTAGGAGAGTAATAGAGAGCATTCATATACTTCTAGAGCTTGTGAGGCTTGAGAGAAGTGATTTTTGCCTATTACTCTTGGCCTTGGCAGGCTACACCGGCTAGAAGTCAGTGTTCGAGCTTCCGAGAAGATTGTGAAATATGATGCCAAGTTTATATGCAGTTTCGGGTGCCACGCTCGAAAAGGACAATAAGAGTGAGCACCTAAGCCTTATAGGGTTTCTCTATCGCTTAGGTATTATGTGCGACAGCCGAGCCACCGGTGTCTTCACTCCGGGAGTGAAACGTACCCTTATAAGCATCGTTCGGGGAATGACGGAAGAAACTAAGAGTCTGACGGGAGTGGTTCAACAAGGATTAGGAGAAGACGTCTATCTTTCGAGACCGTAGAAAAAATCACTAAGCATTCTCTTGACTCTCTCTCTTTACTTTTCGCATTTCATATTAGGCAGAGTTGCTAGTTTGTTTTACGATTACTCTTGATGGATATCGTATTAATGCTTGCTTGTTGTCTTTTCTTTTCACTAGGATTATTAGTGGTCTTGGCCTACTAGAATTGTATAGGATTGCTCTTATTCTCTTGATGGATATCGTATTAATGCTTGCTTGTTGTCTTTTCTTTTCACTAGGATTGTTAGTGGTCTTGGCCTACTAGAATTGTATAAGATTGCTCTTATTTTGATTGAGTCTCATAGTTTAAGTTTGTATCAAATTTAATCCTATAAATCCACCGATTCAACCCCCTTCTCGGTGTCCTTGATCCTTACATTCCCGTCCGTTTTCAGCCCTACACCTAAGGTGTTGTTTCAGCTCTACACCTGTTGAACTATATGGTGCTTTGCTGGCTACCGGCCTAAAATAAAGAGAGAATTCCCGAGTCATTGAAAAAACTCTTAAATCCTTCTCAACCACTAGAAAATCCATTTTCCCTTCTATGCCATCGGTTTAGATTTTCTTTCCCCTATATGCCATTCCTAAGCAATTTTTTTATTTTTTAGGGATTTGTTTTTTCAACTTTGGTATGGCTCAATGAAACACAACTTCTGTTGCTTCAATATCTGTGCCAATTTTTATAGTGACAGAACATACAACGATGAATAACTTTAATTAGGTCTACTTCAAATTCAGCATCTTTTATGAATTAAAATTTTCACATGAATTCAACTTATCTTAATTTTCAAATGTGTTAAAGAACTTGATAAAATTCTGAAAAAAATCTAATACTTTATAAAAATTAGTTTCATGTCACATTTTTATGGAAAAATGTTTTAGAGTATTTTTCTACTCGGGAGTGGCATATAGGGAAGGGAAATCTCAACCGGAGGCATAAAAAGGAAAATAAATTTCCAGTAGCTGAGAAGAAATTAGAAGTTTTGTAATGGCTCATAGGGAATTCTCTCTTTCTTATTTGTAGGTTGTCCAACGTCTCGATCCCCCGATATGTCATAAGTAGGCACTAACCACATGTCACAGAACGCATCTGATGGCACATTAGAGATTATGGATACTAGTTCGAGTGTCCGTGCTACGTTACAGGCAGGGTAACATTATGTAATTTTTCTTCAATACGGGAAAGTAATATGATGCATTCTCACTCCGCTATGCAAAAAAAATGACACAATTCCTATTATATAAGTATGACAATTTGTATTAAAACAAGCAGAGCTACAAAAAAAAAATTTACACAATACTTGCTCTAATTTAATCTTTGCATGATGTTTTTTTGACTTGAACGAAAGCAAAACTAATCTCAACTGAATAAATAAAGAGTCACCCTACATCATAGGTCCTCGCCGCTGCTCATATCTAGGTAGATTCTGATGACGTACCAAGATGGCAAAAAAGTAACATGTGACGTTTAATGAGGTTTAGGACAGAAAAGTATTATAGCAATATGTATCACCTATTTTCTCTCTCATGGTTAGAATTTTAGTTGAAGTGTGACATAGAGATAGAGGGATGGCAGCATTTTGAGTCATCACTATGGGTGTTGGAATCATCGCTCGGCACTGCACGAAGGTTAGGAGTCTTCGACAAGGACGGCGACACGTCGATGCTGTAGGAGTTAAAGTCACCGCATAGCACTGTGCAGAAGTGTGTGGGTGGGGAGGAGACTAACAGAAAAAGAATTCCAAAACGAACGAAGATGGATGAATCTAATGCTCTTTGCATTAGAGATAGAAATTTAGAGATGGAATTTGTTATATCAAAATTACAGATAGGATTTATGACAACAAAAAAGTAAGATAGACGACATTTACAAAATTTTATATTAGGAGAGATAGCCAACAGCAAAAGTGAAATTATATCTAAAAAGATTTATTTATTGCTGACAATTGCGCATCACTGAAAATTAAGCAGACATTGCTAGAGGGATCATACATGTTACTTGTGATAGATGACGTGGACAGTGTACTTGGGGTAGATGTAGGGGTGAAAACTAAAGATAACTAGGTTACCCTGCAAACCTCTTTAGTTCAACAAAATGAACTGATTTTTCAAAATCACCTCTATTTTTGAGAAACCAGTTCATTTTTTTAACTACAGAAATTCACAGGTTAACTTTAGGTGCACCTATTTACACCCTAGGTAGATTCAGAATGAGCCAAGGAAGAGCCGGGATTATTCCCCTCTGCTTAGGTTAAAATAAATCCTTCTTCGACCACTCCTCCTTTGTGGGCCTATTTTTTATTTTCTTTTGGCCCACAGCACTATTTTTCAGCCTAACACGTACTTTTGGATGGGCTACCTAGCCTACCTGGTTGTTTTTTTCGTGCGCGCATTTGGATGGGCTGGCTAAGCTGTTTTTTCCGTGGGTGTAATGGCTTGTTTTATTATTTTCTTTTTCCTTTTCTTTTATTTTAACTTTTAAAAAATAAAAATATATTGATGCGGGATCTCAATTTTTAAGTTAATTATAAGGAATATGTTGGTTCAAACGGATTAAGAAAAGGAATTATAATGTAAGAAAAAATAGATTTTGAAGTTTCAAGAAAAAACTAAATCCTATCTAATTGTTACATGGGGCCCCCTACATTGGGAGGTGCATGCTGGATAAGGCTCAAAGAGTCGTGGCCCAATAAACTTTCAGCCCATACAGCTGAGGGGCTGCTATATGAGATTTACAGCCCAAAATTGAATTTGGCCCAACTGTGGAGAGTGGTCTAGATTTGGAGTTTGGGATGGCTGTTGGCGTCAATGTGGTCGATGGAGAAGATGAGTTATTGCGTATGCCGCAGACTTCAACGATGGATGACGGCTTGCGGGAGGTTGCAAGGTCAGGGACAGATCGGGGATGGAGAGGTGGGGCGGAGGGGATAAGGTCAGGGCACCGACATACGTGATGTGCTTGAGCGGGAGAACTGATGGCTGAGAGTGAGCTATTATAGAGGGAAGGTGAACAGCTTAGGAACAATAAAGCAGTGCTGCTGTCCCAGGATCTATGGAAGTTATATATGATGACTGAACTGAAAAAGGCAACCACAATGGGATGGAAAAGTAGTCCATAAGAAATGAACAATGATATACAGTAGTTCATAAGCATTAATGCAACGAGATCATAAGAAAAAAAGCTTATGTTCTATGGGCTACCCATAAAAAATAAACAACGATATTCCTCACTCTTCTTCGTGTTGCATCTCTAGTATGGTACTTATATTTTAACCAACGTGAAGACATAAGCATTGTGGAAGTTTTCAGTTAAAGTTCATTGCTGTGAGACCCATCCATATGAACTACTTGGTCCATATACATTGTTGTTGCTCTTAGAAAGTCTTTTTGGTAATACCATAAAGACACTAATTGTTTTAGGGCAGCCACAGTGTATAATTTCTTAGGTGGTGCTAGTATAGACATATTATGATGTGCTTTCTTGGTAAAAACTATCTCAATATTTAGTTGTCCGTTGTCCGAGATTAAGACCATAAGGAATAAAATAGTATTATTTATCTTTTTTTCTTTATTCTCTCTTCTTTCTTCCTTCTCACAACTTGTTACTTAGCACCAGATGCTTCGTAGAGCTCATATTGCTAAGAATTGCTATCCTAGCACCCACCTCTCAACGTATTCTCTACCACTATTCTCTCCTGCTAGCACCATATAAAAACACACTGTGGATGCCCTTACAATCCTAGTACTCTGCGAGTGCTTTACACCTATGCTGAGTGACAGAGTGTAGCAGCTAGTAAGCGCTTCTTCCTGAACAAAGCATGCACAAGCTGCACCCAATGCCCTGGCAATAGCCGCAATACAGTGTAGGTCAGGGGTGGATCTACATTGGAACTACTTTGTGGTCGCACCCAAACCCAAATACAAAATGCCACATACTCCTAGTAATGTATTTGCCGTATTCGCACCCCTTTCTCTAAATAGCTACACCTAAAACCCAGCTGGAGAGAGCCCACTTCAACCATAACAAGAGAGAGATACTAGCTAATATAATAATTTACATTGATGATTAATATTTTTGTACAATTGAGATTTTTCAAATTTTTTTGCTCTCTCTCTCTCACTCACTCCTTTAACGGGTGGGAATTAATCTTCCACCCACTTTTGTTTACCAGTCACCCAATAACTCTGGTTAATAACCCGAAAAGAAAAAAAAGACTCGAATAGAAAGAACAAACGAAATAGTTCAGAGGTCGACGACCGGCTCCTTGCAGGCCTGCAGTACCAGTTCACTACCGGAGAGTTCTTTGTTCGACGACGACGGACTAGCTAGAGAACCATACTAGATAAGGTAAGTTGGGTCGGCAATGGCGCCACCCAAGGCAGCTGAAATCAGCTGAACAACTTCTTCAGCAACGATCGACAAAGGACGCCAGCCACGCCAGGCTTCCAGCTCCGGGCGAGAGCGCGGAGCCTGCAGGCTGGCTCAGAGGCCTACACGGCTCTGTGGCGGAGGTCGACAGCGACGATGCTCACGTTGTCGGGGCTGCCCCTGCCGAGAGCAAGCCTGGCGAGGATGGCCGCGGCCACGTCGCACCGGTGCGAGCTGGGGCCGATGGCTCCGGGCGCGTTGGCGGGGGCGGCGGAGGGATGGGGGTAGTCGCCGTCTTCCAGACATTGGCGAGCCACCGAGCACGCGGTCTCGTTGGAGATCGCGTCCCACATGCCGTCGCTTGCCAGTATGATGCACTGGTCAGCGTCGCTCCGCTGCGTGACCGTAATCTCCGGCTCGGCGATAACCTCCGGCCGGAGGAACCTGTCACCTGTACAAAAGAGTGATGAAATGTATTCAGTTTTCAGTTGTTCAAATTCAGAGAAACATATAAGTACTCCCTCTGATTTTAAATTATTGACACCGTTGATTTTTATCATCAACTTTGATTATTCGACTTATTCAAATAATTTGTTTCAATGTGTAAAATTATTAGTTGTGATTTAAATTTCACTAATGATGAATCAAATAATAACAAAATTTTAAACATTTGAACAAATTTTTTGAATAAAAGGAATGGTAAAAATTGATATTAAAAATCAACGGTGTCAATAATTTAAAACCGGAGAAAGTATGTACAGTATATACTCAATTACAATCTTAAAACAGAAAATGCTAAAGGTAATCAGGTAATAATAATGAAACATCACGGTCATCAACTCAAGACACACCAACACAGAAGCCAACACCACATCACTAGACCTAGCCTAATCAAACCCATCCAGACTTATCTATGATAAAGGTCAATTCTTCAATTCTCACTATGAACAGGGTTAGTATCACAAGCACTAGCAGATAAATAGTACTACCACTATACGGCTCAACCAATCGGAGGTAAACCTGTGGATCTAGCTTCCACTCCATGTTCCTTCTTTAAGAAGCCTGATTGGATCAGCCGGACAGCTGAAAGTTAAACACTGAATGGTCAAGTGAGAGGGACTCTTAAAAAGTGGCCAAGTGAGATGGGCCAATCAACATGTGCCACAGCTAACGGACCCAACGACGTGACTCCTAATTTCTTAGAACTCCGTGGTTTGTCAAACTCATGTATCGCTGAGACGCTGACACGAAACATAGACACGCCATTTTCTTAGCATAAAGCTCAAGAGGAACAGCTTTACTATTAGTAGACTTTGTGTTACTGGTTACCAGATTCTATCACAACACGGCAGTTCTTAATTGGCCTAAAGATGGTTAGATGCAAAGCAATAGTTTTCTTTTGCATTGTATACTCTTAAAGATGCAAGGTGACAAACGAAGTCGCGCTTTCCTAAACAGCACCCTTCCAACGTTAGCCTACAATGATTCTACCAACATTCCTGGAACGAAACGAACAAAGCGACACGTCTTACAACGGAACTTGCCGGGCATCTCATCTTCAGTCCATCAGTGAGAACCCAAAGGCAAATGTCGAAAGAAAAGTAGTAGCAATATGCAGAGCAAAGAAAGTTTTACAACTACAATCATTCCCTACCACAAAAACACGACTGCTGCGATGTGTAACCAAACTCTACCGACGTTGACAATATAGCCCAAGAAGAACAAAAAAGCGCACAACCAGGACTCTAAGTCTCCAACCGACACGTACATCCAGTGGACAAGTCCCTACGAATGTTCTATTATCCAGGAAAATAACCCTTGACATTTGATGGCCTACTTTGTTTCCTGAAAGGGACAATTCCAGGATTCCGCGAACTAGAATTTCTGTTGAGGATAAGGCCCACCCAGAGTGCCATCAATTGATCGAATGCAAAGGCAAGCTAGAGAAGCGGGAACCGTAAGAGCGCAAGTATCACTTTCTACTTTTTTGTCAAGTTTCAGTGTGAATGGTTGTTTAAACCTGACAACCATGGAATCTGAATCTGGGTCAAACCGGTGACACAAAGTACAAACCGAAACACAGAACTAGTACTCCTCTGGTTTTAAATTATTGACACCGTTGACTTATAACTTCAATTTTGATCATTCGTCTTATTCAAAAATTTATTCAAATGTGTCAAATTTTGTTATTGTTAGATTTATCATCAGTGAAATTTAAATGACGACTAATAATTTTTCACATTGGAACAAATTTTTTTAATAAAACGAATAGTCAAAGTTAATATTAAAAATCAACAGTGTCAATAATTTAAAACTAGAGGGAGTAATATATACGACACTCGACGACCTGAAGGTTTTCAAACGAAGATCAGTTTCAGATAAGGCCGATGCAAAGTGCCATCGACCTCAACGTAATTCCAAATGATAGAGGCCAGCCAAACAGGTGCGAGCAGTACAGCAGCGTCGCTATCTTATTGGCCACGTACGTGAAACTGAGCACCGGTCAAAATTCAGGAACCATGTATGCAACTACGACCCAAGTCCTACACAGTGGTAGTGCTACTAGACAAGTCCTGACGGTCCAAGGAACTACTAGCATGCATGAGTAATCTACGAACCAGCTGATACGTTTTGGAAAAGTAGAGCGCAAATGTTAGTAATGCATGAAACACGAACACCGAGGCAGTGAGGCACCGTATATATGCTTGTAACTAACAACGTAAAGAAATATGGAGTAGCTTAAGAGGGCAGAAATACCGAGAGCCCTTGACATGGCAAGTATCCCGCGGAAGCGCGGCCCGTTCGTGTATATCACCTGCCCTCCGAAGTACTCGAAGCGCGCCCTCTCGTCGGGGCGATCCGGCTGCAGAAAACAGGTTGCGGATTTCGCAACAGAACAGAAGAAGAGCAACAGATCAAACACCAAATAGTATCGAATCCAGAATCAAGGTATAGATGTACCCGACGCCTAACAAAGAGGCTAATAGGTCATCAAATAGTGAACCATTCATTCTCAATATGTGAGCTTGGACCAGAGTTGCATCTCAAGCCCTAATTTGTCAGAAGAAACCTTATGCTCCGTCGCCTCTCAACGTAGGTACAAACTCTGCATCGATTTCAATGAGCATGACCAATAGCAACTCAGTATTTTCTCTTTCCATACAGCATGCGTGTAACTCATCTTTGTAGGGTGTCCGTTTCGAACTGCATGCTGCATGGAGCATGCCGACAAGAAAAAGATGAGTGATACGCGTAATATACATGTAGTGAATCAAATCGCGTTGGAAACCGATAAAATATCTTGTTCACCAGTAGCTTCGTCACTGACAACCAACTTATCATTTTTAGTATTCAACTTCCATCACAACATTATCTGCCCTTCTCATCAACAATCAAACAGACTACCTACAACTGTCACTCCAAAAATCAAGTGTATTGGCAAGGCATCGATAAACATCAATTTACTAGGTATTTCACTGTCTCTTAGCAGTAACATATCTTTAGTACACCCTAATTTGTAAGAAGAAACCCTATGCTATGTCGCCTTCCAACGTACGTACAAGCTCTCTGCGTGGATTTCAATGAGTGTGACCAATAGCAACCCAGTGTTTTCTCTTTCCATGCAGCGTGCGTGTAACACGTCATTTGTAGCGTGTCTGTTTCGAACTGCATGCATGTGCATGATCCTTGTAACATGCCGACACAAAAAAGATAATAATTGTGCGTAACATATATGTGGTGAATCAAATCACATTGAAAACCGAGAAAACATCTTATTCACCAATAGCTTGCTCGTCACTGACAAACAACTTATCATTTTTAGTATTCAACTCAAATCACAATATTATTTGCCTTTCTCATCAACAATCAAATAGACTAGCTACAACTATCACTCCAAAAATCAAGTGTATTGACAAGGCATCGATAAACATCAAGTCACTTGGTCTTTCACTCTCTTAAAAGTAACATATCTCTAGTAAATAAATGACATCCACCGCTTGACTACCAAAAGTGTCACTAGACAGTGAATCACCCAGTCTCCATATATGAGCCATAGACCAGAGTTGGACTTACACTCTAATTTCACGCAACACAAGTGGGCGGGGGTTGGGGAGGGAGTGCAAACATGACTGCAGGAGCACTGTTAACATTCAAAAATATTTTTCCAAATCAGGGAAACAAAAAGGCTGGAGTATTGCTTCCACAGACTCTGCCCATTTCACGCAACTAGCTTTCGCCAGCAATAGGTTTTGGAAAAAAAAATGTGCACTGCAATTCTTCTTTAGGAAAAGATATACAAGTAACGTTCAAGCATGCAAATAGAAAAAAAAGAAAAATTAGGGAACAAAATTTAATTTTGTTATGTAGTGGTCACCACCGTCTATATTGCGAGTAGTTGTATCATTACTAGTATAGTGATATCAAATGGTTTTTATGAACAATCAAAATACGTACTACCTTCGTTCTAAAATATAATCAGATAAAGTCAAATTCTTTTATCACTTACTAATAATATCTAAACAATTTACATAATTTCTAAAATAAAAATATACTTTTTATGAAAGTTTATTTCATAATGAATTAAAAAATATAATTTTTATATGATAAGATATTAGTATTAATTATATATTATTAGTAGTTAAAATAACAAAAGGTTGACTTTGATTAAATCTAGAAATGTTTATATATTAGAACCGACGTAGATTTCATTAGAAATTATTAATATTATATTGTGCCGATGAGCCAAAATCGTCTGAACCTTGTACATTGGCGACACACTTGTGTGGTCCCCCTAGTAGCTCAAATTTGTGTCGTGGACATATACAAACAGTTTTAGAACATGTATTCTTATAACTCCTATCTAAAGAAAATAAGGTCTAGCTCCCAAGAAAAAAGAATACAAATATGGTTCCACAAGAAATAAAAAGTCACCACTGATCGAGCACAAGAAGCCAAATACTCCATCCGTCCTTAAATATAAGCATTTCTGGATTTGATTAAAGTCAAACTCTATCAACTTTGACTAATAATATCTATAAATTTAAATAATTTTTAATATATAAAATTATATATTATGAAAGTATGTTTTATGAAAAATCTAGTAATATAATCTTATATATGATAAAATATTATTAATTTTATATTATTAATGGTTAAAATAGTACTAGGAGTACACTCCTTGTTTTTGTAATTGAGCCACGGAACGAAACTGCTGAAGTGCTGGCGGCTGCTGAAGGGTAACGCTTCCGAAGACCCTCCTGCAACGCCGCAACAGGTGATGAAGGGTCGCTTTCACCAGCAGCAACCGCAGGTTTTGGGAAGCGCTCCAGTTGACTGTAAAACGCACCAACACGAGGCAGGCCAGAGCAGAAGAACTGCTTCCACGCCATCACAGAATGAAAGAAACACGCGGGCTCTCAGGAAACGCGTGACCCCCGCCTGTGTTCCGCTGCGGCTACACGCCGGCCGCTTCGTTCATTCCCCCTCCGAAGCGATTAAGAGGGGATGGGAGAAGATTCGGGCTCTATTTATTTCCACCAGAGATTTTGAAATTCTGTTTCCAGTACTTAGTACTAGTACAAATAAACAGTTTAAATTTTATCTCAAATTCTACTAGTTGCACATCTCAAATCTATTTTCTCCCGGTTTTTGTCAAATTTGATCTCACGCACCACAAAATCTCTAGTGCTTATTTATTTCAAGTTTTGTATCACAACATTTTACTATATAACTTTTTGCACATATTATCACAATCCATAGTGGAAACAAACAGAGCTTTAATCCTCCACATGCAATGTATAGATTCAGTTCGCTTTGGTTCCCTCCATCTCCCATCTAATTTTGTCAATGCCTGTTTAGATGCTCTCCAAACATTGCCATGCCAAACTTCGACACGCCACAATAACTTTGGTAATTGTTTGCTTTGCTTTTGCAACTAATGGCGTGCCCCAATTGTTCAATAGACTACTAGTTCATTTTTTACGGGAAAGCTTGTCAAATTTACGGCGTCAATTGTTTGCGCCAAACTTTTAGCAGGCTTTACTTGCAGTGTGGCAAAATTTAGTAGTCATTCAAACAGGCCCTTAAACTGAACAAGACTAAAGTAACTTCACCCTTCATCACTTGTATTTATCATTTTAATATTTTAAATTTATTGAAAAATACTTCGAAGTATCGTTCTCATTTCCCAACATATCTTTCTATCTTTTTAATACATTTTTCTTTCATCACAATATATCTATATCTCTGTTTTCGTTTTCTATGTATCATACATTTTTCACTTATAATTCTTGTGTTTAGAGTTAGAATCTCAAGAAAAAGTAACCCGAGTGAGTAACGTTTCAAACTTTACGGTAACCATTTCAAACTGCTACGTACACACCTAAAGTATGGTAACCTATATCCGTTTCCTTTGATGGTGCCGAAAATTCTTGAAACTGAAACGAATATGGCGGAAAATGTTCTTATTTTTCTTTTTTGGCAATCAATAACTGTAACCAAATGTTAAACTAGTAGTGCTAGCAGTACTAGTTTATCAAGTGTGTTGTATGCTTATAAGTAACGTGTAGTTTGATTCCACTACTAGAATCAACCATGTTCTCTAAGAAAATAATTCGTTCCCTAGGGGTATGTAAGACTCTAGAGAAAGAAAATCTCCCTAGGGCGTGAGTTGAAACCCTTGGAAAAATGGAAATTTCCCTACCGTTTTACTTCAACCCTAGGGAAATCAAATGTTTTCCCGAGGAGATTTCGGATTTCCTAGGGAAATCACTGTATATGCACTGTACTACTCGTACTACCGCGAACGATTTTCAAATCTTTCCCCTACCTCCCGTCTCTCTCTCCTGCCCTTTTTATCTCACGGTCTCCGTCGTCTCTCTCTCACAGTGCGATGGAGGCAGGTGGGCGGCACCGACGTGGGGCGGCGTCCTCGGGCGACGGCGGCGTCCTCGGACGACGGCTCAGGGCGGCGTCGGCAGCGGCTTCGAGCAATGGCGCGGGGCAGCGTGCGGAGTCGGCAGCGGCGGCGGCTTCGGGCGAAGGCGCGGAGCGGCGAGTGGCGGTGTCTGAAGGCGACGATGCGGGACGGCGTGCGGCGGCACCTTCGGGCGACGACGTCGGACAGCGACTTTGGGACGCGCTGGCGCCAGACGGCCGGACGTCGGCCGGGACTACGGCGGCTTCGGCGTCCGGACGGCGTGAGCGGGGCGCTA